>JAJAGP010003174.1:0-35010 GCA_025084515.1 Ancistrus triradiatus
ATACAATGGTGTGTATCTTTACTCTTTCATAGACTCACAATGTAAGTTGCTATCAAGAAAAGAAGGGCCATGATAGAAAAATGGGCAAAAAACATAACACATCATAAACCATAAACATTCCTGTAGTGTGAATTCATGTTTGGAATTAGTGTTTGAAAGGGCTTATGTGTGGGAGTGTGGTACTGTGGTAGCCTAGCGGTTATGGTACTGGACTCTGGACCAGAAGGTCCAGGGTTCAAATCGCACCTCTGCCAAGCTGCCACTGTTGGGTCCTTGAGCAAGACCCTTAACCCACAATTGCTTGGATTGTAAGACTGTACCAATTATAAGTCGCTCTGGATAAGGGTGTCTGCTAAATGCTGTAAATGTAATGTAAATGTAAAAGGATGAAAACTACTTGATGGTCAACAAATCCACTGGATCCATTCTAATCTGCTATTGTAGACTTCAGGTCAGTGGGTTGTTAATCACACATATGCTATAGTTACAGATATAGAAGTTCATTAATTTGTTCATTCATCTTATCCACTTCAGGGTCGTGGGAGAGCCGGTGCCTAGCTGGCTACACAGGACACAAGGCAGGAACAACACTAGACAGGGCCCCAATCGATTGTAGGAAACACCAGTTAACCTAACCTAACATACAAACTCCACACAGGCGGAGCACTGGGTCATTATCGAACCAGGGATCTCAGAGCTGTGAGGTGACAGTGCTAACCACTGCACCACCATGCCGCCCAGATAGAGAACTTGTTAAATAAAAAACCTGCCTCCAACTGCAAAACAATTTTGGTCTTCATCAGATGTTCCATCTTATATTCACAGGCAAACATGGAGACTCACTTCAGAACATTTTTCAACATGACTCCTGACCCTCCAGTCAATGTCTCTCACCGCCAGTGGGGGGTGCCATATTTGAAGAGACTTGGGCATCTGGATGAGGCTCTTTATGAGAACTTCCACGGTCTGTGGGTCAGTCTCATGGTGGTCAACAGCATCATGTTCTTTGTGGGACTGGTACTAAACAGCCTGGCTCTTTATGTTTTCTGCGTGGGGACAAAGACTCGCACTGCACCCCTGATCTATACCATCAACTTAGCTGTAGCCGACCTCCTGGTGGCACTGTCGCTTCCTGCACGGATCGCTCTGTACTACAGTGGCGGTGGCTGTGTGGCCTGCTCGTATGTTCACACGTTCAGCTATTTCGTTAACATGTACTGTAGCATCCTGTTTCTCACCAGCATCTGCGTGGACCGCTACATGGCCGTAGTGTGGGCAGCAGGCACAGCGGACCGCTGCAGGAGCCCCGGCATGGCAAAATGTGTGAGCGCTGGCGTGTGGCTCTTCGCCGTGGTGGTCACCTACTCACTCCAGACCACAGCGCTGGAGTTCGGTTCTTCGTGCTGCCATCTGCCTGTTCTGTTTGCCGTCACTGTTTTGGAGTTTGTGATCCCCCTGCTGGTCATCATCACATTCACGGCTCGAGTGGCATGCGCGCTGGCCAGCGACCACCTTATGGTGCAGAGTCGGGGACGAAGGGCGCGAGCCGTGCGCTTGTTGCTAGCCGTGCTCGTCGTCTTCGTGGTCTGCTTCACACCGTATCATGTGCGCGAGGCACTTGTGTACTTCCAGCTAGGGGGTGGCAGAGAGCATCACGTGGTGGCGTACCACACCACAGTGACGCTAAGCAGTCTCAACAGCTGCCTCGACCCAGTCGTCTACTGCTTTGTGCCGGATAACTTTCGATCAGCGCTGCGTCGAGCGTACAGTACTAGGGAGCCGGCAAGTTTGAGTGCAGTAGACTTGACCACCTGCCACCGCAGCTCTAAAGGGTCCAGTGCCACGATGGCTGTTGTTTACAGTGTCGCCACTCTCACTCTCAGTCCCTGCACCCTGCCTCCCACAGAGCTGTCATCATGAGCGCGAGCGGAAGAGCAGGAGGAGGAGGGAAATGAACTGAAAAAGAACAGGCTCACAATATGTTCCACTTAAATAGTGTCAAAGGCAGTACTGGACTAATGAGTCAAGGTTCCTGCCGCTCAGCTTTTTCTGCCAAGCAAAAAGACTAAATCTCATGTGTCTCCCCTTGATTTTTAGCAGGGATCTTAATAACATCTTCCAACCTGCTGAGATCTGGCAACAACCTGATTCTCATGTGTGTCTCCTGCTGAAAAAAACTCTCAATATGAGCTCATATATTTCTCGCCCACAGCAAGTTTCTTGGGTTTAACGTGAAGTAGTTTTATAATCGCCATAATTTGTCAAATAATGGCCATGCTGGTCCTTTCTTCCCAACAATGTTTTCCTAAAACATTTGCTTTTTCAGGATTTGAATAGATATCCGTTACTGTACTTGATCCACATTTTACACTTTACAAGGAACATAAATGTACATTCATTGCTTTCATTTTTATGCCTTCAATCATCACTCAAGCATCATTAAAATTATTTTGTATAGCTACAGGCATATGCGTGGGTTTCTTTTTTTGTTTTGTTTGTTTTTCCAAAAGCATGTCATTCATCTAAAGACTACAATAGCAGGTTATGACTGTGGTAGCCTAGCGGTTAAGGTACTGAACTATGGACCAAAAGGTCCAGGGTTCAAATCCCACCTCTGCTAAGCTGCCACTGTTGGGTCCTTGAGCAAGACCCTTAACCCACAATTGCTTGGATTGTAAGATTGTATCAATTGTAAGTCGCTCTGGATAAGGGCATCTGCTAAATGCTGTAAATGTAAAATGTAAATTCTGTAAATGTAAATTATGAGGACCTGGGTTTGAACCCCACATGTGGCTTGCAGCTTGAAGATTTCGTTTAAAAACTGTAAAAAATTGCAATGAAGCTGTTCTGTCCAGGATGTACCTCTGCATGCCCCCAGAAATTTCTGAACAAGGCTCCTTTCCAGATGTTTTTATAATGTCTCTGTCTCACTTTTCGGGTTGTAAATGCTACATTTCCTCATGTAAATACAGTTCGCTGGGATCTTAATGAAATGTCTGTGTCATGCTTTGGTTAAAAAACCAGAATCAAGAACCAAAGCACCCTTCTCACTCTGTCTATTTTCAGAACGATCAGTTTTGATTGTCTGTTCTTTTAAATAATAACAAGCCATTGCTCACCCTAGCCCCCTCCATGATTCACAGCAAGTCATAACCCTAGATATAAACATAACATTAGACATTGACCTGACAAACTAATAGCTTTAACATTAGTCTGGTTACTCTCTAGTAAATTATATCTATATAATTAAATTATACATCTATCTGGAGTATATAGCATTAATGACCAAGGATTACACGGATAAGAAAATGAATGAACATACTACCATGTAGCATCTATACTCGCATACTTGAGATTTTGGGGCAGTTTTTTGCTGACTGTAGCTGAGACAAAAATAGATGGAAAACTTTATCCACTCCGCTCTTCTGTCCTCTTAGGCTGGGGGCAGGTGTTTGTGCTTCTCTGTGCAGCCAGCAACAGAGCAGTTCCCATGCTTAGCTCTTAGTTTTGACATAATACTAGTTGATTTTTAGCCAGAAAAATGGTGCACCTTTACCCGTGAGTGCAAATACTCAGATTTTGTTCCCACTTGATGTGACGAGGGTAGCCAAAAGCTGAATCCTTGTTCTTAAGTCACATCTAATAGACTTAATTTACAAAAAAATCATTGAAATGTGGATTTTGCATTCATATTTATGTCAACCTCAACAACTGCCCTTAGACTTCTCTGTGATTAAGAGTGTGATGTATATTATTTCTCAGTACAGTATAGTCTTCTTATCTGACTCATACACTGCAGATCACTCATTTTTCCATACCCACGTAGTCCAATTCATTTACATTTACAGCATTTAGCAGACGCCCTTATCCAGAAGCGACTTACAATTGGTACAGTCTTACAATCCAAAGCAATTGTGGGTTAAGGGTCTTGCTCAAGGACCCAACAGTGGCAGCTTGGCAGAGGTGGGATTTGAACCCACCCAAGAGAAGCCACCCAAGTGCTTGTCCAGTCTCTTGTTATAACAAAACTAGATTACTGCAATGCTCTTCTGGCTGGTCTTCCAATGCGTACAATCAGACCCCTGCAACTGATTCAGAATGCAGAGGCTCGTCTGGTTTTCAATCTTCCCAAGTTTTCTCATGTCACCCCACTGCTGCGCTCACTTCACTGGCTCCCTGTAGCTGCCCGCATCAGATACAAAACCTTGACGCTCACCTACAAAGCCAAGAATGGAACAGCGCCATCTTACCTAAGAGCTCTGATCAAACCACGTTCTGTACCTCGCACCCTCCGAGATACGAGCTTGGCCCGACTGGAGCCTCCACGTAAAATTAAAGGAAGACAAGCTTCAAGACTCTTCTCTGTCCTGGCACCCAGATGGTGGAATGAACTTCCACTGGATGTCCGTATGGCTGAGTCTCTTGCTGTCTTCAAGAGGCGACTAAAGACCCACCTTTTCACCCAGCACTTAAGTGAATAAAAATGCATATCCTCCAGTTTAAAAAATAAAAATAAATAAATAATTCTCTTCACCAGATATGAGCAGGTTGTAATTGGATTGTGTACTTGAGCTATTGTTTACTTGTACTAATATGAGGTTCTATCTCCTAGGAAGATTACAAAGCATTTTTGTAAGTCGCTCTGGATAACGGCGTCTGCTAAATGCCGTAAATGTAAATGTAAACCCTGGACCTTCTGGTCCATAGTCCAGTTCCTTACCCACTAGGCTACCACAGTCCCAATTCAGGTTCACGGGCTGAGGCCTAAATGGCAACGCAGGGCACGGACCAGGAACCAAGGTCCTTAACCCAACAATTGCTTGGATTGTACTTTGTAAGACTGTATCAGTAGCAAATGGCTCTGGTTGAAGGCATCTGCTAAATGTTGTAAATGGAAATATATAATTTATAGTAATAGCCTGGTCAAATGACCTGTATTCTTCATTTTTTAAGAAGGAACTTAACCTCTGGAAGCAGATATAGTACCATAAATCCAACATTTTTCTCACATTTTACCAGTCACTTAAGTTCCAAGACCATACAAAAACACAAGTATATCATCCTAGTTGACTTTTTTAGTTCTTTCAAATATGTTTTAAAATGGATGCATCCACACGTGGACGAAATGCTTTTAATTAAACTCTGTCTATCTTATCTAGTACAGAAAACCTACATCATTTAACCAGAGGTGTATCATTTCTATGGACTCGTTTACTGTGGGAGACCGACTTACGCATAACACTCCATAAACATAAAATAATAGGTCCGATTTTTTTCTTCTAGCCAGTTCATCAGCTAGACTAAGCTAGTCTTATTCAAGCAAATGTTTGTTCCCAAAAGTTCACACCACAGTCACCCTTAAGTGTGTTGTATATACTGTGGACAGAATTCATTCCATAGTAACTTTTTTCCTTCTTCACTTCATTTAATGGAGCAAGTAGATCATGTGTTTATCTCTGGAAGAGTAGACATGGCAAACCTCTCCACTTACACTGTTGGGTGGCTTTTACATGAAGCCTTCATAACCTGGCTTCACATCACACCTGGCACTTGTCACATTAAAAGCATAATGATTTGTTTTAAGTCACTGCCCCATAACGGCTTATAGCAAACAGGGGGGCTGCCACCCACTGAACTGTTTGGATAATCTGTTACTCATTTGGGAGAAAAGCCAGTAAACACTAACCTTTATAGCAGTAAAGATTTAGGGCGTCAGTGTTTGGATGACATAAGATCATACTTTACTCTGTATTTATATTTAGCTCTTACAAAAAATACTGGGAATTAGCAAGAATAATGTATATATTTATTTAATTTGGTCAATCATATGATGTGCATTTATTAGTTCAAGCACATTGTTGTCTTAATAGTTGTTGTCTTAATAGTGTGTATCATATAATCCTACTGTATATCAGTGCATCAAAATACAACAGTTAGACATCAGCTATTTGTTTCTGACACGTGTTGAAATATATGTCAGCTTTAATGTATTTGGGATGTTGTTAAAAATGAATTTTATTTAGCATCAAAAGAAAGCACCATCTGGCACATGTAGTGACGTAATAAGGCCAAAAGCCTTTCCACAAATACTGAGAAACATTTTAGAGTCATGGTTAGTTTGGTTTGGGTTACAGTGTCTGGTGGTATGACAAAAGAATATCAAAAGTAATTTCACTAGCCCGCCACAGTGACCATGTGTTGAGTCTTGGCGGTGCCTACATGCCAAGGCGAATGTCTCATACACACAAGGAGGCACAAGGACCCCGTCCCCAGGCATGGAGGAAGATGTTTGAAGGTGGTCAGGGTGGAGGTGCCATGTAAAAGTGTAAAAGCTCTATGCCAATATCTGTCACGCAGAAACTGAACCAAATACCGTATTTTCCGGACCATAAAGCGCACCGGATTATAAGACGCAATATCAACGATCGGCTGTAACGGATCTATGTTCATACATAAAGCGCACGGGTTATAAGACGCATGAAATGAAACAAAACTCTTAAGTTCCGTCGGAAGCTCAGTTTGGTCTTTACCTGGTGCAGGGAGTCTTCTTGCTTCCTCCACTTCCGTATCATTGATTCGTTAATGTTGAATTCTCTCACAGCTGCTCTATGTCCATGTTGTACTGCGTGACCGATAGCGTTGTGTTTGAAATCCGCTTCGAAAATGAATGAATGAATGCACGTACCCTAATGCTGAAGCACATACCGTATTACTCCGCTATGCTGCGCACTACGGTGGCCGTGAGCTTCGTAACTTACCAAGGTCGTGCTAAAACATTTTGACAGATTTATGAGCGCCGTGTACCATCTACAATCGGTTCTAGGTCAGGAAGCACAACCAGAATTAATTCATACATTAGATGCACCGCATTTTAAGGCGCACTGTCGATTTTAGAGAAAGTTAAAGGATTTTAAGTGCGCCTTATGGTCCGAAAAATACGGTACCCTAAACTCTATTTAGTGTTAAAAAACAAACACTACTTAACACACCAAACATGGCACTGCTGGGTCATTCTCCATTTGTAGTGTGAAACCAAAGCTGTCACAAAGCTTGGAGGGCTTAAAAGGATGCCAGAAACATTAGGATTCAATATATGCATTCAAACAGTTAACCTATGATTAAAACCTATTTTTTATAACATGATGTTTGTCCTTTTTCACGAAATATTGTCTTTATTAAGATTATCTTACGTGAAATGTTTATCTTACTAATTAAATTTTGCAGTGTCCTCTCTCAGTAGTTCAGTTTTTATATTTATTATATTTATATATATATATTTTTTTTAAACAAAATAGTTCATGAAGTTGTCTTTAAGTTTAAAAAAGACCTCTTTATTTTTGTTTTTTGTGTGTGTTTGTGTATAAAAGTACTTTTGTAACGTGTTTATTTAAATTGAATTTCTTCATAATGAAATTTCTATTAAACATAAGTAAATTGATGCCATAATAAAATGCTTCATGATGGGGTAACACCAGTGACAAACTGATCAAAACTTTGCATTTTACATTCAAATATATAAAAATCCCATTTAAATTGAGCTCTCCTTTTGAATATTTGTTAATTCAAGTTAGAAAAATGAAACTGATTTTTAAACATGTATCCAGTGATAGTACCGTATTTTTCGGACCTTAAGGCACACTTACAATCCTTTAACTTTCTCAAAAATCGACAGTGCACTTTAAAATGCGGTGCGTCTAATGTATGAATTAATGCTGGTTGTGCTTTCTGACCTAGAACCGATTGTAGATGGTACACGGCGCTCATAAATCTGTCAAAATGTTTTAGCACGGTCTTGATAAGTTACGAAGCTTACGGCCACCGTAGTGCGCAGCATAGCGGAGTAATACGGTATGTGCTTCAGCATTAGGGTACGTGCATTCATTCATTCATTTTCGAAGCGGATTTCAAACACAACGCTATCAGTCACGCAGTACAACATGGTCATAGAGCAGCTGCGAGAGAATTCAACATTAACGAATCATGGTACGGAAGTGGAGGAAGCAAAAGACGCCCATGCGCCAGGTAAAGACCAAACTGAGCTTCTGACGGAACTTAAAGAGTTTTGTTTCATTTATGTGTCTTATAACCGGTGCGCTTTATGTATGAAAATATCCGTTAGCAGCCGATCGTTGATATTGCCTCTTATAATCCGGTGCGCTTTATGGTCCGAAAAATACGGTATATCCAATCGAATCAGTTCAGAATGTCTCTGAATCTTGTTGACAAATGAGTGGAGCCGTCTCTGCTGTGGAGGCATTAGCAGAAACATCCTTGATTGACCAATTTCAGTGAATGTTTTCTCCACAAACACTTCCACAAGGACAAAATCTTCCTAATGTTTCTGTACGAGCAGATGTCTGTATATTCTGAAATTAGCCTAAAAAGTAAATTATAGATGAATTTCTACAACTGGACTGCAACTCCATCTGTCCACAACATGGAAATGTGTGTGAAACTTTAGATTATTGTCATACATTTAAAAACAAACATGAATTTACAACATGAATTTGCAGTATAAAAACTACAGATATTAGCGTATTAGCTTATTTTCAGGATGGTAAATAACTTCTGGGTACCCAACCTAACATCATCTGAGTGATGGTAATTTGATTAGTTTTGTGCAACCCCAAATCAGAAAAAGTTGGAACAGTATGGAAAATCCAAATAAAAAGCATGTCTCTTACATTTACGCTGACCTTTATTTTATTGCAGACAGTGTTTTTGAACCCAAGAAATATTTCATGTCCCAACCCCATCCGGAATGTAAATGCGTGAGTGTCGTCAGTGGGATCGATGGAGATTTCCTTATGATTGGGCTTTTATTTTGCAACCACAAGAGTGCAGTGTTACTTACCATGTACCGTAAGGTCGCAAGCAAATGTAAAAGAAAAAAAAAAAAAAACTTTGTTCGCCCAAGGTTTAAAGCAATCTGCAGTGGGATTGTTTGTTTGTTTGTTTGTTTGTTTGTTTTGGTTTGGATATTTTCTTTTAATTTCTGTTTGCTACAACTATAGTGTACAAGTGATATGACTGAGGGAAAACTTGTTAATTTATTATAAAAACGTCTAAGAGCAATTTCTCCCATCTCTGCCTTAGCCTTAATGGGAAGAGTTTAAAAATTCTTGTGATATGTTTTCATTATAATTCCTTATAGAACTATTTTAACTGAAAAAAAAAACTTTGTGTGGTGCTTGAAAGTTTGTGAACCCTTTAGAATTTTCTACATTTCTGCATAAATATGATCTAAAACATCATCATCAGTCTTAAACGCAGTTAAAGAGAACCCAGTTAAACAAATGAGACATAAATATTATACTTGGTCATTTATTTATTGAGGAAAATGATCCAATATTACATATTAGTGAGTGGCAAAAGTATGTGAACCTCTAGGATTACCAGTTCGTTTGAAGGTGAAATTAGAGTCAGGTGTGTTCATCCAATAGTAGACAATCAGGTGTGAGTGGGGGCACATGTTTTATTTAAAGAACAGGGATCTTATCAAAGTCCTGCTTCTCAACACCTGTTTTGGGAAGTGGTCATGGGCACGAACAAAGAGATTTCCTGAGGACCTCCAGAAATAGTTGTTGATGCTCATCAGGCCTGAAAGGTTTATAAAACCATCTCTAAGTGGTTTTTGGACTCCACCAATCCACAGTCGACATACGGATGAGAAACCAAAATATAACTTTTTTGTTTTAAAAAGACAATCATTCTGTTTGAGAAAGGAAAACACGCTTCCAGCAGAAGAAACCTTATCACATCTGTGAACATGGTGGGGTATAATCATGTTTTGGGCCTGGTTTTGCTGCAATCTTCTGGGCCCAGGACGGCTTTTTGCCATCAATTGATGGACATGAAATTCTGAATGATATCAGAGAATTTCTAAAGGAAAATGTTTCAGGACATCTGTCCCCATGAAACTGAATCTCTTAGAGAAGGTGGACAATGCCATCCAAGACAGCGACCCTAAGCACACAAGTCTTCTCCCACAGATGGTTAAAGAAGATTAAAGTTCCATGTTTTGGGAATGGCCAATCAAAGTCCTGCCTTATCCTAAACCAATGGAAATGTTGTGGAAGGACCTGAAGCGAGCAGCTAATGTGAGGAAACCCACCAACATCCCAGAGTTGAAGCTGTTCTGTACGGAGGAATGGGCTAAAATTCCTCCAAGCCGGTGGGCAGGACTGATCAACAGTTACAGGAAACGTTTAGTTGCAGTTATTGCTGCACAGGCGGTCACACCAGATACTGAAAGCAAAGGTTCACATACTTTTTCCACTCACTCATATGTAATATTGGATCATTTTCCTCAATAAATAAATGACCAAGTATAATATGTTTGCCAAAACCCAGGATTATATACTGTACACATTTGTCTAACAATATGCAAGTAACAAAAAATGCAAAATGTCTGACAGTTAATTTAAAAAATGAAAAACTGGGTTAGAATAGTGATCAACTGCCTGGTTTAATGCTTTATAGTGCCACCTTTTGCTTCAATTACAGATATAAAACTTGTTGGATATGTTGTAACTTTGCTGGAGATTGTGCCTATTCTTCCTTGGAGAATTGTTCAAGTTCAGTCAAATTCTGTGGCATTTGGCTGGTTGCCACAAGGCAAATTGCTTTCGTAAACAAAAAACCAAAAGATTCAACAGATTTACTTTAGACTACGAAGGTTAAGGTTATGGTTAGGTTTAACTTGTAAAAGTACAAGTACAAAACGTGTAAATGTAGTAAGCCCTACAAAATGATAGATTGGCAAATGTGTGTGTGTGTGTGTGTGTGTGTGTGTGTGCGTGCAGAAGCGGGTGCGGTTTGGTTGGTATGTGAGACATGCTGTCGCAGGATGTGAGCAAGACCCACACTGGAACTGCGTATTTTCTAACCTACTTCAGACTGTGAGTGAGTGACGGAGCCCGACACACCGGCCCTATTTCCCTCGGTCATGTCAGAGCCGTGTGACAGAGGAGGTGAAACTGCCGAGCTAGGATTTATGGAGGCAGTCTAAGCAGTCTTATTTCTCAACACCAACATCTGCTCACATCAGCATCTTCCTCGGCAAAAAATAAGGGAAGTGCTGTTAACGTATAAACGTACATAAATGTCAAGTCATATTTAGTTTATATAGCTCCAATGGAGTATTGTCTCAAAGCAGCTTTTAGATTCATTTCTAATATCTACAGCCAATTCCAAATTGTGCAAGTCTAGGGTGATAGTGGCAAGGAAAAACTCCCTAACTGTTATAAGGAAGGAACCTTGGGAGGACCAAGACTCAAAAAGGGACCCAACCTCCTTGGGTGGCATAGATGATAAAATGTAAGAGTGAAATTAATTTACTGAATCAAATATGTCTTATACTAATAGTTCAAATAAAATAACGTACAACTATGTATATCGGCATTATGTACACAGAATCACTCTAGGATCTTGAGTCCTCGGCAGGAAAGTCCTTGGTGGCACTTCATTCCCAGCCAACCGGAGGAAGGAGAGAGTTACTGCCCTCTGGTGTGGCCTGGGTATGGTGGAGCTGGAGCTGATAACGGAAACATCTTGAGTGGAGCTGAAGTGGATGAACATCTTAGTGTGTGGGACTGGAATTGGTACAGGTACACAAGCACGTATAAATGCACATAAATAAGCACAAACAGATCAGCAGTCACATTAGCACTGATTGTTTTATCATTATGCACTTTCTTGCTTGTGTGTTGTAAGTGCCAGCGCAACCACCACCTCCAGATTTATACAAGACTTGCACTTTGCTGTACTGTGACCACACTTTTTGTTGTTTGTAGGGGTTCAAAAAATAAAATATTCCACGTTACACAATATTTAAAGCTCTATTTAGAATAATTAGTGCTGGTGGCATTCAGGTGGTGCAGGGTTCCAAAATGCTAGCCGGGTTCAAGTCCTAAAGTTTGAGTGGTTCTTTCTGGTTAGGTTGATCTTCACACTGGCATGATTGGCTGTGAGAGGGGAGGCTAGTCAAGGGAATCATCCCCTGGCACTGCAACAGCAACCCCTACCCAGCCCTGCAGGGAACATACTCGCCAGAACCCTGTGAATTCTGGGGATAGAGTTCTGCACTAGGCTGACCAGGATAAAACACGAAAAAACAAATGTTGTTGTTATTACAGGTACTGTTATTAGTAGTTTTATTTAATAAGAAATGCATTCTCATTGACATCGTATATATTTATAGTACAGGTAAGAACCACTTAACAACCATCTGATTAACGTCTGTTCGCTTTAATGACCGAGCTGTTAACAATTATAATAAATTATAATAGGAAATAAAAATCTGCCTTTTATCTCCAGACATTGTGGCTGTAAATAGCCAATCAATGCTGTGGATTCATGAGCAGAGGTGTGTAATTTCATACCAGTCATGTGCTCACTTGCTCATTAGCTCAAGTGTGGACTACAGGCTGTTCTAACTCGGTTGATGTGTTTAGAGACTTTTTTATGCAAATGACTCATGTTTGTGTGTATGACTTTCCGCTACTTATTTGTAACGAGCTGTAAATGGCATTCATAAGTATATGTGCCTGTCCTATTATAAGTAGTACTCTTTTGTTTCTGCAGTGCCCGCCTTTTGCCCCCTCCTTCCAACCCACACATACACATCTTTTGCTTACAAACTCCACCGGAAATTATTTTAAACATTGGAATTCATACAAAACTGCAACGTCTTATTGAACGAAACAAGTTACAAATGATTTTTTACATGAAGTTACATGCATTATGTGTCTTCTGGCTCAAACATGCCGGATTCATTTGCTTTGCTGTGGCCACTCTGCAAGATCTCCACCGTTTAGCGGCCATCCGATTAATGTCTGTTTGCTGTAGCGTCCGAGGTCTTAATAATTATAATAAATTACAATGGAAAATAAAAATCTGTTTTTTAACCCCAGACATTGTGGCTGTAGACAACCAATCAACGCGGTCACCTCAAGAGCCAATCAATGCTGAGGATCAATGAGCAGAGATGGGACCCCCACTTTGGGAAGCACTGCTCTACCCTATAGCTATATAAACAGGTTCATGTTGACTTGCTAAGTCTCTGTTTCATCTGGCTGATTGTCTGTGTTGTTCGTAACACAGATATATTAATACATCAATACATTCTTGGCATTTCAATTTATATGTTCAGTAGCATAACAAGACTTTGTTCATTCACTGTCTTATCCTCTTGATTGTGGATAGGGTCTTGGGAGAGCCGTTGCCTAACCAGCCACATAGGGTGCAAGACAGGAACAACCTTAGACAGGACTGTGGGAAGAAACCGGAGTACCCGGAGTAAACCCACGTGGACACGGGGCACTGGTGAGGCACCAGTGCTACCCACCGAGCCACCGCGCCACCATAAAAAGACAATGTGACTATGTCGAGTCCACATCCATTTTGGTTAACAACCTGTTTCACAGAACGTAATATATATCAGAACATCAGTAGTAGCAGTAGCTCTTCCTCTGGAAACCATTCTGTGTCAGGTAAAATTGAATGGTTTAAAAATGTATTTATTAATAATATACCTGTCTCCATCTAATCAAGTTTAATCTAACCCTATACACATGTTCAGTGTGTACTGCTCTATTTAGATGTGTAAACCCACCAGCATCTGCTGCTCTTCTGACATTTAAACTTTCATTCCAAGCAATTGCTACAGCATTTAGGGATTTGGGTCTGTGACCTTTTTGAGGATGTGAGCAAATGCAGCTCCAAACACAGAGCTGAGAAGTATCACCGCTCAGTTCTCAGATCACTGTGGATGAGCAGAATCAGCAAACAAATGCCACAGACATTTTGCAGCCCACCAACAAACCAAGGGAGAAAATTTAAAAAAAGACAGTAAAAGCGTAGCAGGAGGAAATGGTCGTGTTTTGCGAACGTGATATCAGACTAGTAGCTGGAAGGATATGGGCGATTTTTATTCTTTCTTCAAACTGAATTGTCAACACTGCAGGAACAATGTTAGGACAATACCCAGTCTGTGGGATTTTTGGACGTGGGTGCTTACCACACCATTGACCTGCGTGTATACACTCTGGGAACGCTATGATTGGTGTAATATTTTAGTGGCCTAGGGAAACTAACACAAAATGAGTCAAAGGCGCTGGGTACAAGTTTCCTGGTATAATACAGATGTTAGAATAACAAACAGTAGGAAACTCTCAGAAGGCTTCCTGTTTCATGGTATCATGGTGTTCAATGCTATCACGCAGCCTCCAGCTATGGGCACCTGTGCTGAGAAGAATAAGAGTGCAGAATAAGCTGTTACTTAAGTATGCTTTAAGTGGCAGTACCCATGACCTCTGTGGTTTATGTAAGTGCGTATGTCAGCTGTCCCATAGAAATCACCTCCTGTTTGGCGTAAATCAATGTCAAGGTTACGCAAGACTAAATGACCGATGAAAGTATCAGCCATAACACACATTTATATCAAGTAACAGCTTGTAACAGGTGGCAGTGATGGAAAGTATTGCAATTCAAATAATATTCCTGCCATTCAAGGGCTATCAACAGGATATGATTGAGGTTATGAAGACTTAAAGGAGAAATGTTACTTTCACGCATCTTTCAGCACTTAAAGAGTGATGGAGGGGCCACAGGAAGCCAGGTCTTAGGAAGTCAGAGTGAAAACAAGGCTGTGTGGAGCTCGGGTGGCTGGGATCTTTCCCTAGCCACAACCTACATGGACAGGCCGTCCAGGAAGCCATTGTGTTGATACAGTGTGGAGTGGAAGAACATGGAGTGCTGCGGGTGGCCTCTGGCCTGGCCTGGCTCCAGAGGGCTATTGTTCCTTCGTGTGAAGTGTCCCATTATCTGGAGGGTCCATTTCACCTCTCTCACTTTCACAACCGGAGGAACAGTGTTTGTGAAGGGGGGCACTGACCAAACACAGGCTCTGATCTGTCACACATCCAATTGTCTCTCCTTTCACATTCTTCATTAACAGAAAGGCCAAAAAACAGCTGACTTGCAGGTTAGTATCCCATTCCAATATATATTAAAGGAGTACTCCAGTAAATTTTAAACTAATTCCAATCTGTCTAATTTATAATGTGTGACTGATAACTGGTGACAAATTATTTAGTTTCAACAGAGAAATAAAAGTTGGTTGAACGACATAAAGACAATGGCTGCATTTTGATCAGGTTGCTTACATTACATTTACATTTAACAGACGCTCTTATCCAGAGTGACTTACATTTACATTTACAGCATTTAGCAGACGCCCTTATCCAGAGCGACTTACAATTGATACAATCTTACAGCCCAAGTAATTGTGGGTTAAGGGCCTTGCTGAAGGACCCAACAGTGGCAGCTTGGCAGAGGTGGGATTTGAACCCTGGACCTTTGGGTCCATAGTCCAGTACCTTACCCGCTAGACTACCACAGTCCCTTACAACTGATACAATCTCACAAACCAAGAATTTGTGGTTTAAAGGCTTTTCTCAAGGTAGCAGTGGCAGCTTGGTAGAGGTGGGATCTGAATCCTGGACCTTCCACTTCAAAGTCCAGGATATTAACTGTGGAAGGTTGGTTAAGGTACTGGACTGGAAAAGAAGGTCCAGGGTTTACAAACTGCTTGGATTGTAACATTTATGGGACTGTGGATGCCTATCGGTTAAGGTACTGGGTTAAAATCCCACCTCTGCCAAGCTATCAGACAGAAAAGACCCTTAACCCACAACTGCTTGGATTGTAAGCCGCTCTGGATATGGCGCCTGCTAAAATGACATAAATGTAAATGTAAGCCACCACAATTTCCAAGTTTCCAATTTGACCAAACCTTTTGTATTTAACTGGTAAAATACATTAATTTCAACTCCAAACTTGCATTTCTTATTTGCTACTGTTTTCGGGTCAGGTCGTTTGGCTGGCCAAAGACTTTGGTTAAAGGTAACTCTGCACAGGGAATATGAATTCTGTTTTCTGCTCTCTCTAATGTGTTTTTGATAGACAATTGTGTATGAATGCCATGCTGGGGAATGGAACAACCTTCACAGTTTGGGTATGCCTTTTCCTTCTTCCTGCAAGCAGCACTCATTTTTATTGCACTGCAATGTCTTCATTTACAGCACTGCACATAAAGTATTATTGTGCAGAATAAGGCAGCATTCAACACATGTAGACATTTAACCAACGCTTTATGCACATCCAAAAATGCATGCAAAAAACAGTGAAAATATGGGGCTGCGGTAGCTTAGCAGTTAAGATACTGGACTATGGACCAAATGGTCCAGGGTTCAAATCCCACCGCTGCCACTGTTGGGTCCTTGAGCAAGGCCCTTAACCCACAATTGCTTGGATTGTAAGACTGTATAACTTGTAAGTCGCTCTGGATAAGGGCGTCTGCTAAATACTGTAAATGTAAATGCAAAATGAAATTAGTTGTAACCATACCTATCATGAATCATAAATGTCAATACAAGCAGTTTATTTTGGAGCAGGAGTAAGCGGTGTTGTGTATTAACAAGCTTGTTGCATTTTATGCGTCAAAGGTGCTGGTCTGGGCTGTGATCAGTGTCAAAATATACCTTAAGCAACTATCAGACTGAATCTTGAATAAATATTTTCATAGCTATGTGTCACAAGGTGCAAGCTGTTTGAATGTTAGGTATTTTGTAATGACTTTACACTCTTTGTTCTCGTCTTGAACTCCCATGACCAGGTCACATACCTTCAATTCCACAATTATTGGCACCTTTAAAATGATATGCTATATATAGAAACTATACATAAAAAACAACATGTGTAATGAGTCATACTGATTTATTAATTTTTCCCATTTAAGCCAGTTTACTCCTGGGCAGGGTTAAGTGAATCACCTGTGAGCAGGGCTGTGAAGTGGTTGTTATTGCATGGGACTGTGGTGGCCTAGAGTTAAGATACACGACTATGGTTCAGGGTTCTAATCCCACCTCTGCCAAGCTGCCACTGTTGGGTTCTCGAGCAAATCCCTTGACCCACAACTGCTTGGATTGTAAGGTTGTAAATTGCTCTGGATAAGGGTGTCTGCTGAATGCTGTAAATGTACTGCAGCTCTGCAGATCCCCTGATTGGCCTCCTATCCCTCAGACTTTCATGGTTGAATGTGAAACCCAACCTAGATGGAAGGCACCCCCCAGATTCAGACTCAGGTCCCTGAGGTGGTGAGCAAAATTTAAAAAAGCATAGGTCTCAGAATATCGGCACACCATTATTAATATTTTGTGAAGCCTTCTGGTTAGCAAAAGAGCAAACGAGCTGCTTTCTGTAATGCTTGTGGACTGTTGTATTCAATACATTCCACAGGTTTTTCGTTGGATTCCAATCTGGACACAGAAAAAGACACTAAAATTTAGATTTTGTGTTCCAGCAATTATTTCTGTGTGGATTTTTTATGTGCATTTGGGGTTATAGTCTTGCTAAAAAGGTCCACCTAAGGCCAAGTTTCAAGTTAATGTCTCCTGGTATTTAGTGTAATTTGTTATCCCATTGATTTTCACAAGAGCCCCTGAACCACTAGCAGCCAACTGTTCCATCCTTCTGAATTTTTTTTTGAAATATTTCCTAATCTGTGCAGGGTCTGAGAGTCCTGTCTCATTTGAGTTGACAGCTATTTGGTTTTACCCATGACACACGAATGGCAAAATAATTTAACATTTGTGTAACCAAATAGTTAACCCCCAGGCAATTAATAGAATTCATTCCAAAAATGGCAAATTTCTTTGGTTTTATTTATAACTTTCTTTGAGTGGTAATTTTCCTGCATGTATTTTTTTAAATAATACTTTATTCTTTAAAAAGCTTGTATGATTCATTTCTAAGTAGAGTGCACCACTGTGTAAACGACATCCAACCCAGATAGAAAATACTTTTGCAAGTACTCATACCCACATCTCAAGTCTCCTTGATTTTGTTATGCAGGCCTAGAGACTTTCAGATTGGTCAAGTGTTTTTTTCCCTCCTAAAATCCTGAGTATCTTCCAGAACAGGATTTAATCATAGCTATACTATGCACTTTAGATATTAAACAAACCAGAAGATGTTTCCTCAAGTTCAAATAAATCTGTGCATATTTACATCTTCTCTTACAATCAGTTACCTCTATTCAGAAGACACAAATAAAAATAATTAGAAGTAAATACTAATAAAATTCCTGACAAAATAACCAGAGAAGCCACAATGTCTGTGAAGTAGTTTCAATATAAGAGCAAGCATACTTGTAAACATGATTCTGTAGATAAGCATTATGCCTTAAACTGTTGGCTTTTAATTGTATATAGAGTATTCGATGGATGACCATATGACCATATGGTCATCCAAATCAAAAGGAAGGAACATCTACAGAGAACAATGGAACATTGGAACATTTTTGGAAATAATGAAACAAAATCTCTCATTTGTAGTCAATATTTAGTAACCAACTTCAGCAAAAGTCACAGGCTCCAAATGTTGCTACTAGTCTTTTCATTCTGGCTTTATAGGATTTTCCCCCACTCAGAAATACACAGTATGTTTGAGATCTCTCCACAGGTTTTCATTAATTTTCCAGCTTTAAGATGGTGCAAGCCATCCAAACACTTAATTAGTTTCTTTTAAATTAGTTCATGCTTGATTTCGAGGTTTGGATCATTTTCTTGCTGTAATATCCCAACCTGCAGCTACTGTGGCTTGGATGTAAGAGCCAGCTACTGGAAACAGCAGTTCCTGAAGATCTGGGTTCAAACCTGAACTTTTCTGTAAAGACCAGGTGGTGTGGTTACAGAACCCTGCAATTGACTGGGGCCCTCTACATCATGTGCCTGTGCCCAGTGAATTCCGGTTAGGCTCTGGAACCCTCTGTTTAGCTTCGGTTTGTTCACTGACTGCAGGACATTGGCTTCCAGGATGTGTGAAATTTATTAACATCAATTCACAATATTTTCATTGTTACTGACTGCCACACAACCCCAAAGCACACACACATGCCCAACAGCTACAAACTTGTTATTAAATGTTGGTTAGGGGGGACTATTCAAGCCAAGATAAGATCTTAATAACTTGGAAAATTGTCTGATAGTATCACTGTTCAAGTTTGCAAAGCATAGTGCTCACATCACTGCATAGGACCTACAGGAAAGTTTGGATGGTTCAGTTTGGCTGGTTCACGTAACAAAAGGAAACTGTTAATAAAAAAATAATTCTACTAAATATCAGTATATCAATGTACTACAGCAGGAGAAGCTAAAGAATGATTACTTTACAAGAGGAAAACAATCCAAAAAAACTGGATTGACTGAATGACGTGCACAGCCAGGAATTCTGTGGGTTGGTCCCAAACATGCTCTGCATGTAGAATTACTTTAAATATTCCTCAACTAGAAGTGCTACGTTCTAAAAAAGCTGTTAGCAGCTACAAAATATGCATGAAGGCTGCAATACCTGCCAAAGGGGTTTACAGAGTATTAACTGTTACATTTTTTCCACATGTCAATTTTGATATCTAACGTTTAACCTCTTTATCCTGGTCAGAATTGTGGGCCCCAGTCCTTCACAGGGCTACTGGGTAGGGGTCACTGTTGTAGAGGCAGGGAGGATTCCCTCATCAGGCCTCCCATCCCTCAAAGACCCAGGAAAAAATGTACTGTCAATGTTCATAGTAAAACTGTGAATTGCTTGACAGTTTTAATGTGAATTTTCACAGTTTGAACATGAAGTCCACAGTTCTACCATGAATTTTGGTGGTAATTTGGCCACTTCATGGTTCTACTGTCAAATTTCACAGCACATGTTTTCCTGGAGATGTGTGCCTTCATGCCTGTATGACACTGGAATGGCAGCAATGGGACTCCAACTAGCATCTTAGCATTTTAGTGCATTAAAACAGGCAACAAATATGTCATGCTTAGGTTTGCTTCCTGCGTATGATTTTTCAGAAGATCAGCATAAAATGACTGGGGTGCCCAAATTATTTCATGTAATATGGTTTGGTATGATTTCACTCACTTACTCCCTTTCCATTCCTTCTTAATCCAATTCAGGCATTCAAAGAGGCCTATCCTGCAACACAAGGCACAAGGTGGGAAACAGCCCTACACAGTACAACAATCCATCACAGGGCACACACTGGGACACTTTAGAAATACCAACTGACCTAATTCATGTCTCGGGGATGTGGGAATAAACCAGAGCACTGTGAAGAAACACACAGACACAGTGCGAACATGAAAACTTCAGGAAGGCAGCAGCCAGGATGGGACTCTTTTGTATGATTGTGTGCAATATACTACAAAAAACAATGTCCATGAGATCTTGCTCTTGGTGATGTCAAGGGATCTTGCTCTTGGGTTCAGTCTTAAGGAGGGTCTGGGTCCTTTCTGTGTGGAGTTTGTATGTCCTCCTCGTGTCCGTGCTCCGGCTTCCTCCCATAGTCCAACGACAGGCTTGTTAGGTTGAGTGTGAGTGTATGTGCCATATAAGAAAGTGAATGAATGAATGAATTGAGTTGAGAATTGAGCATTTGGTTGAGTGTGAGTGTATGTGCCCTATGCTGGATTGATACCCTGCCTAGGGTTGTTCCTGCCTTGCCAGGCACCGGCTCTCCCGTGACCCATGATCAAGCAGATAAGAAAGTGAATGAATGAATGAATGAATGAATTGAGTTGAGAATTGAGTTGAGAATTGAGAATTTGATTGAGTGTGAGTGTACCCAGGAAAAAATGTACTGTGAATTTTCATAGTAAAACTGTGAATTGCTTGAGAGTTTTAATGTGAACTTTCACATTTTGACCATGAAGTTCACAGTTCTACTATGAATTTTTGATGGTAATTTGGCCACTTCATGGTTCTACTGTCAAATTTCATAGTACAACTTTACTGTGAAATTTGACAGCAGAACCCTGAAGTGGCCAAATTACCACCAAAATCCATAGTACAACTGTGAAATTTCATAGTACAACGTTAAACTTGGTGGACGATGAACTGACCATGAATTATTTCACAGTTGTACTATGGATTTTGGTGGTAATTTGGCCACTTCAGGGTTCTGCTGTCAAATTTCACAGTACATTTTTTCCTGGGTATGTGCCCTATGCTGGATTGGTACGCTGTCTAGGGTTGTTCCTGCCTTGCCAGGCACCGGTTCTCCCACGACCCATGATCAAGCAGATAAGAAAGTGAATGCATGAATGAATGAACATCCCTAAAACATAAACAGCAAAGACCACTTGGATCCTGGTCAAGCAGCAAGACCATGAGAGTTCAGCAGCTAGGCCAGCACCAGACCAGCTTAAACAAACTCGGACCATTATGGAACATGAAACTTGTATTGTCGTGCTATTGCTTAGCAAAAAACAGCAACAAAACGCAACATCTGATGGTTTTTTTCAGTAGATTTTCAGCAGAGCTGAAAGAGTAAAAAGCTTTGGCCGCTCGTTTCCTTTAAATTCAAATCCCCGCCTCGTATGCAAATCTGTTTGGGATCGTCAGCGGAAGCGGTACATTTATTTCCGACTGATATTCCCTTTAAAGGCGCATAGAAGTGGCTTTAACAGCAACACGTCCCGGTGGATCCGGTCAGTGCATCAAAACACAAACAGCTTCCAGCAGCAGAGCAGTGTCACAGAGGCACGCTTCGGGAATAACACACTGATCTGTGTTTGAGCACACGACTGTCGGGGTGAGTATTTGCGAGGATTGAGTGATGTGCTGAAAGTGTAACCGTATAGGCTGATCTGAAGCATCTCAGGTCTCTCGCTTGTCCTTCGCCCGGACTCCACTGACACTGGAGCAGCGATAACAGATTTGTAGTACTATTCAGAGTCATTATTGTAGGGATTGTGAATAGGCAAAAGTCTGTTTTGGTTTGGTTTTGACAGATGTAAAACGATGTATGTATTCGCTTATGTATGTCTTCCTTACAGGTTTAGAAATAGCAGAGCTGTGCCAATAACGTACATGTAGAAAATCAGTAGACTGGATGCTTTATGAATGTTTAGTGCTGCATGATAATTAAATACATGTGTTTTTGATGGATGTCGTGACTGTCATGGATACGTTTAGTAGTTTCCCGATGCGACCGCAACACGCGCGCACACGCACACGCGCGTTTCACCGTGTATCCGCATTCACGTAAAAAAAAAACAAGGTCTTTACTGAAAACTTGCCCTCAGCCTTTATCCATTCTCATTTTTTATGACATGTGGTCCTCGTTGCTTCGACAAAGCTGTTGTCCACAAACCTGTAATATTCAAATGAACTTCCCAGAGCTGTGTAATTTCCAGGTCCCTGTATATCACTGATACATTTTGGATGATTAGGTGGTATCACACATGGCAACACGCTCAACAGGGTTGCCAGATTGGCGTGATGGGGTTAATGCCTAATCTGGTTTAACACCCTGCGCATTGCACTAAACGTGATGAAAAAACAAGACTGTCTTACAAATACACGTTGCGTCATAAACACATAATCGCATCAGAAACTTGATTTGGCTCTACACCTGCTTCTGTATCTAGGCTATAGAGTGCAGAACTGAAGAGGTAGGGAGGGCGGCACAATCTGGCGATATACCTGCTAGAAACGTTAGGCTAAAGTGACTTTATTGTAATCAACAAGGTTAGTAAGTGTGTAAGAGCTGAGAAATGTGTGCAGGACAGGTGTTGCACGACCCTGCTATGTCAGGTGGTGTGACTGCATCTGGCAACCACTGGCAAACTGTTTCTTTTTATGATTTTTTTTTTTGGTTAATGATATTCTGAAGGTCGGGATGGATCTGGTTGAAATCATGTACAGTCAGCTTCAGAATGATTGACAAAACTGGTAAATAGGTTACAGAAGCTACCTGTGGTTATTGTAATCGGAGCTTTTACATTTAATCGGAGTAAATTATAAAATCTTAAATGTTTTTACCACAGTTATATCATAATGATCAACATGCAACTGAGGCATGTGCCCGATTTATACTTAGATTTTTCAGGTTCCCATGAGTGTTTATGAACAAATTTCTTTAGTCAACATGGGAAAGATTAGATGGTACAGAAACAACAAGACAAGTGCGTTGACCGTCATACATTAAATCTGCTGTATTCCAACGAGAAAATTATTTGAGTAATACCCACTTAAGAATGTACAGCAATACATACTTTAGAACTGCTTCCACTATAACAATGAGCTTTACCAATGCAAATTACTTTTGGAGGATTGATTGCCTGGTACAGAAAACATCTAGCCCTAACGAGAATACAACACAAATGTTTAAGTCACTTTAGATATGGCTGTCTACTCAATACTATAAATGTAAATGTTGGTATGGTACAGTGGACTTTGGTAGGGGGATTGGGGCAGCAGCTAGTCACAGTATTCCCAGTCCATTTGATGAAACTACACTGCTGATTGCCTCTGTCATGCCTAATAAATGCCCTTATCCACTGTAAAGGCAATACTTCAGATGTTTTTCGAAACGGAGCTATAAAGAATCTGACAGTCAGCAAAACACTTTTCGAAGGATTATCACTGAGATTTGCAAAATATGGTACCATTTGGAGTCACCAAATATCCAAGTCTATGGATGTGACCTCCATGCCAGCAAATCACTTTAAAGATGTGCCAAGCAAAATCCAGTGGTTTTATTTGACCTTAAACTGAAGCAGCTGTAGTTCAGTAGATGCTACAGAAACACTGGGAAAGGGTTCTGTGGTTATGAGACACAAACACACTGAATTGCTGAAGTATGGTATCAACCTGAGTAATATATGAAGAATGTGTTTTAACATAAACTGCATTGGTTATCAGTGGCTGATCTTTATTTTTTTTTTTAATTATTATTATTTTTATGAATCCTTCTCTGAGATTGATCTCCTCACACCATCTTGACATACTTTAATAAGACTGTAATAAACAGCTTTCCCAGCTCTCTTGCTGACCACAGAGAATCCAAATATCTTGGGTGTAGCTCCTCCAGGTTTCCCAATGTAATCCCAGAAATTCTCAAAAGCAGTTTAAATCGAGCCACTCAGCATGTTGTTTCATAATCTTAATTTCCACCACTCCTTGATGTGCAACATGGCATCTTGCATTGTCTGTTTGGTTTGTCACTAGACATCAAATGAAGCTTGAGATCAGGGAGTCTGCTAGTAGGTCAATATCAGCTTCACCATTCTGCCTCCCATCCACAAACCAAACAGTTTTAGCAATGATGAATCCCCAGGCTATAATCCAACCTTCATTTTGCTTTAAAGTGTGCACATCTTAAAGTATCTATGTCTGTTGCAGATTGAGTATTCATCCTATAAAACCTATACACAGATTGTAGCACCCCTAATAATATAATAACCTAATAACCACCTGACAACAATATTACGCTCATCCAAAACATATCAAATGTCTTAATCATATGCATCACAAAAGTGGACTAATGCCCCTCTAATGGTTTGGCAGAAGGAGGGGGTATGTCCTCAGAATCTAAAAAAGTCAGCCATGCCAGTGTTAAATGAATGGATCTGATGGGTCCCCTAAAACATGCCCAAATAGCAGTCTAATTGGATGATCATGCAGACATGACTGGCTGTGTATCAGGGAGGTGAGGACAGTCATGGGATCATCCCCCGTGCTGCAGCAGTGACCCCTACATGGCCCTGTGATAGACTGGCATCCTTATTATGCCTGTACCCCATGTTCTCTGGGGATTGGCACCTGTGCCCTGCGACCCTGATCAAGAAAATCATATTTTCAGAGTGTGCTATTTGGCAACAAATAGCAATTGTGAGTTTGGTGTGCAAAGGATGACTATATATATTAAAAAAACCTAATTCCTACTATTAAGAATGGTAGAGGATCTATGATGTGGAGCTGTTTTCCCTGCAAAGGCTGTGGACGGCATATTAAACTACATGGCATCATGAAATACCAGCAGGTTTTGAATAATAATCTACCTGCCTCTGCCAAGAAGCTACAACTGGTGGTTTGAACTTTTAGCAAAACATAGATTTATAGCATGCATAGACATCTGCTGTAACATGGGCAACGAAGACCACTGATCAGAACACTATTGAAGATCCACTCGATAGGATCAACATAAATGAGAGACCTCTGATTCCTTGTTCCGTTATCCAATCGCATCAGGCATTATAGGAGAACACTTAATCTTGTTATGTTAGCAAATGGAGGTTGCGTGCTTCTTGTATATTGCCTGTGTAAACTTAATAAACCACAAGAATATATTTTGTAACCTGTTTTACCAGTCTGCCAGGGATATCACAGTTCGCAATTGGAATTTGATTATGATTGTCAATTTTACATTCGATAAAATGCATTCCTTTTTTTAACAATGCACATTTTCTTGCTTCAGTTTCAAGCAAACTTTTTATTTCTGAAGAATAACCATTCAAAATAATGTGTAATTTTCCTGCATAAAAATGTTATCAAAAATAATCTTTAGTCCCCTGCAGTTAAAAGAAATTAGGGTCTCACTGAGCATGGGATGCATATGTGAGCATGACATGATTGCGCCATCTGGTGTTCAAAAATGCATTAGATGGTGTAATAAACAATTCCGCATAATCCAACTTGACGATTTTTGCATCACGATGCATCGTGTCACAAGGCAGCGTTACACCCCTACTAGCTATGCATGTTCCATGCATGCTAGGTAGCACGTTAGCTAATTTAGCTATAGCTGTCATCTAATTTGTTTACATTTTAGAACCTTACAGGTCACATTTCTAAATGCACTAAAACTGGATAAGCTAGCTAGCATACTTGTTTTACAGGCTAACTAACCAAGTTGTTTTCCTTTAAACACTGCATGTACTGCAGTGCTTCAGTTTAATACTTCAGCTTGAGGTTTTTTTTTGTTTTTTTTTAAGTTGTGTCGAACCTGACAGTTTTAGTAGTGGATTACTTTTGTGCAATGCAAGACAAGTAAGTAGTAATGAGACTAATCTAGAACCCTCTACTGGACACTCAACTCAAGAGATTTGACACTCTTCTTGGTCTTGCACATCAAAGATTTGAGTCTCAAATGAACCTAACTCAACTAGATCTCACAACTGACTGGTCAACATACAACATACAGTGGTGCTTGAAAGTTTGTGAACCCTTTAGAATTTTCTTTATTTCTGCATAAATATGACTTTAAAAAATCATCAGATTTTCACACAAGTCCGAAAAGTAGATAAAGAGAACCCAGATAAAGAAAAAAAAAGTAGATAAAGAAAAGTCTGCTCTTCACAACACACGTTTGTGGAAGTGTATCGTAGCATGAAGCAGATTTCTGAGGGCCTCAGAAAAAGAGTTGTTGATCCTCATCAGGCTGGAAAAGGTTACAAAACCATCTCTAAAGAGTTTGGACTCCACCAATCCACAGTCAGACAGATTGTGTACAAATGGATGAAACTCAAGACCATTGTTACCCTCCCCAGGAGTGGTCGACCAACAAAGATCACTCCAAGAACAAGGCCTGTAATAGTTGTCAAGGTCACAAAGGACCCCAGGGTAACTTCTAAGCAACTGAAGGCCTCTCTCACATTTGCTGATGTTAATGTCCATGAGTCCACCATCAGAAGAACACTGAACAACAGTGGGTTGCAAGGAGAAAGCCACTGCTCTCCAAAAAGATTTGCAGTTTGCTAAAGATCACGTGGACAAGCCAGAAGGCTACTGGAAGAATGTTTTGTGGCACAGATGAGACCAAAATTTAACTTTTTGGTTTAAAAGAAAAGCGTTATGTTTGGAAAAAGGAAAACACTGCATTCCAGCATAAGAACCTTATCCCATCTGTGAAACGTGGTGGTGGTAGTATCATGGTTTGGGCCTGTTTTGCTGCATCTGGGCCAGGACGGCTTGCCCGTCATTGATGGAACAATGAATTCTGAATGATATCAGAGAATTCTAAAGGAAAATGTCAGGACATCTGTTCATGAACTGAATGTCAAGAGAACAACGACCCTAAGCACACAAGCCATTCTACCAAAGAAAGGAATGGTTTTCAAGAAAGAATAAAGTTAATGTTTTGGAAATGGCCAAGTCAAAGTCCTGACCTTAATCCCAATGGGAAATGCTGTGGAAGGACCTGAAGTGAGCAGCTAATGTGAGGGAAAACCCACCAACATCCCAGAGCTGAAGCTTGTTCTGTACGGAGGAATGGCCCCTAAAAAATTCCTCCAAGCCGGTGAGCAAGGACTGATCAACAAGTTACAGGAAACGTTTAGTTGCAGTTATTTGCTGCAACAGGGGGGGTCACCAGCAGATACTGAAAGCAAAAGGTTTCACATACTTTTTGCCCACTCACTAATATGTAGTATGGGGATCATTTTTTTCCCCTCAATAAATAAATGACCAAAGTATAATATTTTTTGGGGACTCATTAGTAAATTAAGGCTGACTGGGGTTCTCTTTAGCCTACTTTTTAAGGACCTTGTGTGAAAATCTGATGATGTTTTTAGATCATATTCATGCAGAAATATAGACAATTCTAAAGGGTTCACAAACTTTCCAAGCACCACTGTATATACATGCTGCCTTTGTATTTTTGTTTACCCTCTTAATAATAATATGAATTATTTTAGCATTTCCTTTTGCTATCCATAAAGAAGAAGTTACAGAAAACAGAAATGATTGTTTCCTAAAGCAGAAGTGTTGGTGGATCTTGCTGCTTTGTGTCCTCAAACACCACATCAATGTGAGAGAGGGTTTATGCTGGAGATGAGCCCATTATTTTCCCAGTCTCCTCCTGGCTGCATTTAAATGATATGTTAATAAACCTTCTATAAGGACATGTAATGTAAATATATTGGGAGCACATGCATTCCTGTGCTGTTTTGCCAGTATGTGCCCAGAATGCCTGAGAGTTTACGTAGTGATTTATCACTATACTGTTCAGAGCTGTGTTGACTGCATTCATTTATTTATTTTTTTACCTTCTCAGGTGCCAACACTGCTGCTTAGCTGGCGCAGGGCTAACGACTGTACAGAGCCTGTCTGCAGAAGAGCTGCTGCATGCAACCACAGGATATTTATGAAGCTTTCAAAGCCTTTTGGTGAGTCATGCTAGTGCTTGTTTGGCTGCTTGTGATGTATCTGGGGTCTTGAATCGATCACCCTAAAGAAGCACACTTGCAAATGCGCACTGGGGTTACTGAGCAAAAACATATTCTTGCTTTTTAATTTTGTATTTTCTAAGCAATTTCCAAGAGCAGTTTGCTGTTAAGGGTCTGTCAGTAGTTCCCATGTCCCTCAGCCCTCTTGGTATTAATTGCTCAACACTAGCAGAATCAGCAGAGATAGAGTATGCCACATGACTGCTGTAAGAGGGAACCAAACTTTATACCATATTGTTCCGTTTCTTAACAGTAATAAGTGATGCTTTGCCTTGGGGATCTGCACCTACTGTGTGTTTTCATTTAGTGGCCATATTCAATATTGATTTTGAAAGTGCAGATCCTTTTGCCACACCTAATGTAGTATCACCCTCTCTGATGTCCTTCTTCTAGACCATTACAGCTTGGATCCATGGCATGTTTGTTGTCAGTTGGAATATATGAACAAGGACACCCGAATTATCCCACGTTGATTTTCTAAATTCATACTAAGCACTAAATAGTAAGTAACTGTACAACTGGTGGTGCTCTAATTTGACATGTACTCCCAACAGGAAATCATAGCGTTAATTTTTAACCCTTTAACCGTTAACCGTTAATAATTTCCAGCTGTATTTACACATTATAGCCCTCAACGTCAAAGTGAAAAAAATCTGATCTACTATTAAAATTTAAATAGTAAAATACCAGGTTTGGGTAATTGATCAGTCCCTTTAGAGTAACCATTATAACCATACCCAGGTACAACCAATCACCTTCCAGATCATACACCAGGCTAACTGACTCCAGCCTAACATCAACAGTAGTTTTGATTACTTGAGGAAACTGCTTTAGTGGGCAGTTGGTCAGGACTGAAAATGGATTTTGCTAAGTACATTCAAATTTTTTGACAGAATTTGGTCAGGTGGTTCATCCTCCAGCTTGACAACACGCCACCAAAACACAACGTGGTGGCTTAATATGGACATTCAGCAAGCAAGAATGGACAGATATTCCCCAATATGATTGTGCAAGACATTTTACCAAACACATTGATTGCATAATTAAAATTTAATTACAAATACTCTACAAAGTATTTAATTGGGGATGATCACTTCTCTAACCCTGGTGTTCTAGTTATTAATCTTTATTAATTTTCAGAACTTGAATACAACATGCTTGGAGTGTTACATTCTTACATTCGTAAGCTGCACTGGCCTGATTGTGGTCAAAAAACGAAAGTGTGTTTTGCTTTTTTTTTGGCCTCAACTATTTTTTACTTACTGCTCCTGTTCATTTTCCTGCCACTACACTACCGTGTGCCACTTTTTAATGTAAAGGTTTTTCTCAACACTGCACAAAAGGCTGCTAAAAAAAAACATTCAGTAAAGGGTGAATCCTTTCGAGACCTTCCCGGGGGTATTTTCCCTCATTCTTTGGCATGCGAACATCCCACACCTTTTTTACAAACAATTCCTACCTGTATTTACTGAGTTCATAAGTTTTTAGGCAATTGATTGTCCCAGAAAAAGAGCAAAGTTTTAGAGGAGCGAGGCATTGCATGTCCCAGAAAAAGAGCCTGCGGTAATAACCTATTTTATAATTTGCCCTAAAAACCTCACTGTCCCTTGTACCAGTATTAAAAAAGTGAAGTATAAATTCTTGTGTGAAGACTAGAATGTGTATCAGGATGTCTGTATTTAAAACTTGTCTTGAGGCAGGAGCATCCACGCTGTATGAAGGTAATAGAAGTGGCAATGTAGACCACTGCAAGATTAATGTCTTGCTGCACATTTTGGTAGCTATGCTATCAATTCTCTGTTACCTTGTTTGGGTTCTAGAGGTCATTTGAGTCAGTGATTGGTTAGAAGATACTCTGGCTATGAGCAATAGGGAAGTATTCCCATAACCTATGACTAAATCAACCAGTCTGACCACCTGATCTGGACATTCTGCCAACCAGTAGGATAGATCTTACTCGGTGCCCTGCTTCCAGATCAGATGGTCAGACCTGGTTATCTTATCTAGAGAGTTTTGTATTGCCTTATACTTAGTCTTATTAAAGTAAAGTTGATTCCTGGTGCTGGCAGTGGTGCTTGGCATTTTCAGAGTTGTTGGATTCCATTTATAGAAGAAACTTCAACAGTTCAGTAGGAAAGTAGCAGTGTTTGCAGCTTATCTCCCACTAGTGTTCCCAGTCAACATGAGATCTTGCTTCTCTGTGGTTTTATTCCAAGGTTTGTAACAAAACCGCTTATGACAGTGTTCTCGAATTACTGTATTAGCTGTAATTCTCTCTCTCTCTCTCTCTCTTTCTCTCTCTCTCTCTCTCTCTCTCTCTCTGAGAACAGGCTGTCTCACATTTTGTTTGCACAAATCCTCGAGGTCAGAAGAGCTTGCTCAAAGAGACAGTAGCAAAGTTTCTTTTATATAACCAGCTCGCTCTTTTGGTGAAAACCTGGCCAAAGTTCAGAAATAGCATTAGTACAGTGGACATGCATTGCTCGTTAACATTTATGTGTTTACTTTGGAAAGGTCTGCACCACTTCCATCTGTCTGCCTGCCCTTGGCAAGCTGATAGTGGCAGCAGCATTATGCAGCGGTAGATTCCCAGGAATTGTCATTCTAAACCAATAACAAACAAAAAATAAGTTTGTGTCGTATGTATTTTTTGAAATGAGAAAATAACACCCCTGGTTTTATTTTTTGATTAGTCTTTTTTTCATTTCATTAGCCCAGCCAGCACAACAGAGATGGGTGCAAATTCTGTAAGGCCTGATGTCAATAGCAGATACATAGAGTATTAAGCAAGTTTGTACTTATGAGATACCAGCTAGTTTTAATAGGTTTTTAATGAAATTGTTATAGCTTTGCCCTTTAATACATTTACTGTAGCATTTAGAATTACAATGTCTAACCCTGATTATCTGCACATCTTATCTACAAAAGTGGGGGGCACTGCAGAAAAGGTTTTCGAACCACTGGGATACTGTATTTTCGCTAATCTGAATCTAGACCTACCAGTAGGGAGGATGTTTATCTGTGTCTGTTTCCTGGCACTTAAGGGTGCAACAGTAGAAGTATTGTAACTAACCACCTGATCTAGGTTACTACACTTCTCCAAATTTGTAAATTGATTATTGTTGACACAATTACCTGGTCTGTAATAATGGCAATGGGCAATGGTGGTGGGTAGAGTATCACTGAATTGTACTTGAGTAAAAGCGCTGTGACTTTTATAAATATGTGACTAAAGTAAAAGTACTTATTAAAATAATTACTCGAGGAAGTACAATAAAGTATCTTGTGAAAAATGCACTCAAGTACTGCTACTAGTTACATGGTGTTAAATTATATGCAAAATGATTAAAATGTATGTACAGTATTTATTTATAGATATTACATTCTGCAATAGCCAGTCTTGTTTGTGAAAGCAATTTCTAGGTGGTCAGAGATGGCATTTTACAGAAACTTGGAGTGCAGCAAATGCCAGAGCAGGGCACAAGACACTATAAAGCCACGTATCACTTTAGATCTGAATTTGGAAGCTGTTGTAGCAATACTTGAATAATATAGTGGGGCAAAAAAGTATTTAGTCAGCCACTGATTGTGCAAGTTCTTCTACTTAGAAAGATGAGAGGGGTCTGTAATTTTCATCATAGATACACTTCAACTATGAGAGACAAAATGAAGAAAAAAATTCAAATCACATTTGAAGGATTTTTAAAGAATTTAATTGTAAATCATGGTGGAAAATAAGTATTTGGTCAATAACAAAAGTTCAACTCAATACTTTGTGACATAATCTTTGTTGGCATAATCTTAATCTTTGTTGGCCAAATGACCAGAGGTTCAAACGTTTTTTTTTCCTGTAAGTCTTCACCAGGTTTTTTTGGCACACACTGTAGCTGGTAATTTTGCCCCCATTTCCTCCATGCAGAAGCTCCTCTAGGAGCAGTGATGTTTTGGGGGGCAACAACGGACTTTCAAACTCCCCTCCACACATTTTCTATGGGGTTGAGGTCTGGAGACTGGCTAGGCCCACTCCAAGGACCTTGAAATAAATGCTTTTTAACGGAGGAGCCACTCCTTCATTACCCCCGAGCCGGTGTTGTTTGGGAATCATTGTCATGCTGGAGGAAGGACCCAGACATGTTTTTCCATCCCTTCAGTGATCTCACTGATGGGAAGGAGGGTTTTTTTTTTTGGCTTAATCTCCTGATACATGGCCCCGTTCAATTCTTCCCTTTAACACGGATCAGTCGTCCTGTCCCTCTGCAGAGAAAAACAGCCCCAAAGCATGATGTTTCCACCCCCATGCTTCACAGTAGGTTTGGTGTTTTTGGGATGCAACTCAGCATCCTTTTTCCTCCAGTTGAGTTTTTACCAAAAAGTTCTATTTTGGTTTCATCTGACCACATGATATTCTCCCAATCCTCTTCTGGATCATCCATATGCTCTCTGGCAAACTTCAGACGGGCCTGGACATGTACTGGCTTAAGCAGGGGGACACGCCTGGCACTGCAGGATCTGAGTCCCTCTCGGCGTAGTCTATTACTGATGCTAGCCTTTGTTACTTTGGGTGCCATTAATACAGGTAACGAGTGGAGGACAGAAGAGCTTCTTAAAGAAGACATTACAGGTCTGTGAGAACCAGACATCTTGCTTGTTTGTGGGTGACCAAATACTTATTTTCCACCATGATTTACAATTAACTTCTTTAAAAATCTTGCAATGTGATTTCCTGGATTTTTTCCCCTCATTTTGTCTTTCATAGTTGAAGTGTACCTATGATGAAATTACAGACCTCTCTCGTCTTTCTAAGTAGGAGAACTTGCACAATCATTGGCTGACTAAATACTTTTTTGCCCCACTGTGTATCAGTTAACAATCCACACAAATATATTCACCCCACCCCCCTCAAAGCAAGCCACCACCTCACAGTAATGATTTATCATTTAAAATACCAATATACACCACATGGCTTAGCCTTTCATACTGTGCCTGTTTTTAGCAGCTCATTTGGATTTATCCAGTGAGCATGTTCTGATGTTACAGCCAGTGTCAACTTCATGTTGGATTAACTTCTAGTTTAATAACACTAATAGTTTGAATGAAACAAATTGAACAATGCAAACTCAGTCACAGAAAGTGAAATTGGTTGCTTCTTTAATCAAAGAAAGGGCAGCACAGTGGCACAGCGGTAAGCGTGGTTTCCTCACAGCTCCAGTGTCATTCCCTGGTTCGATCCTGACCTTAGAGTGTGTGGAGTCTGCATGTCGTCCCTGTGTCTGCATGGGTTTATTTCAGATGCACCAATTTCCTTCCATAGTCCAAATATGTGCATTTAGGTTAATGGATTACACTAAATTGGCAATTGATGTAACGTTGTGCCTATCATTAAATGGCCATTGATGCAGAAAGCAATGTTAAATGACCCGAATAAGCAAATACACAAAATAATCAAAGAAACACACATAAGCAGTAGTTTAATATAAAATGTTGTGCTTTGCATTCATTTCATTTATTTTCAAGCACAATCTGTACTCTTTCACTGAGTACACACACAGACTTGATGCCACACGCTGCGCATGTGCTACACATGAATGATGGTGTAAGTTTGCGGCAGAACAGACAAGAGCCCAAAATCTTTTATAAAACTAATCTATTTAGTAGTTTTACTCCCAGTTAGGTACAGCTACCTTGGTTATTAGGAAGTGTCCAATTATAAAATAATGACCTCAAACTCTGAATTGCCTGTTGATTCATTTTCTTACATCTGCTCTTCCTGTTCCTACCAGTCTCACAAGTTCTGTTTTAGCCCCACCCACTGTCACCAATAACCTCACTACCTAACCCCCACTGACACACTCCTGCCAGCAGAAAAACACAATTGAATGAACAAGGGAGTGGAAAAGACACAAAAAAGGCACACAGACACACACAAACTCCTACACGAGAGATGAAGTGCATGGGCAAGGCAGTGTGCAGTAATAGAGTAATAGAATACAGAGCTAGACTATCTAGGAATTAACTCAAATAAAATTCAAACATTTGAAATTCAGCCACTAAAAAACACAAAGTCATGGAGTAAAAGCACAACATTGTCTTTGAGTTTACATAGTATTCAAATAAATTACTTAGTAAATACTAAATTAAATTAGTATTATTTTTATAAAACTTTATTCATGTAACAGAGTAAACGTAGTGTGTTATTACCACCTCTGGTTATGGGTCTACCAAAGCCATAATTAATAGTGGTTTAAAAAGTGAAAACTAAAAGAAGGGTGAGTGCAATCATTGTCAGTAACATTTACATATGACACACAGCACATGCACAGCAGTCTTAAGATATTATGCTGCCACCAGAGGGACCAGGTTTCGAGTCTCGGTGGTGCCTTCCAAGAGGGTCAGCCATCACATGCAGACATAATTGGTATGCACTGTGTTCTTCTGTGGTAGGCACTGGAGCACCCATGAACAGGAATCTATATTGACTTCATGTTTTAATTCCACCTTTCCTGTTCGGGGTCAGGAAAAGTGGGATTAAAACATGAAGTCAATATATAGTGCTGCTTAAAAGTTTCTGAACCCTTTAGAATTTTCTATATTTCTGCATAAATATGACCTAAAACATCATCAGATTTTCATACAAGTCCTAAAAGTAGGTGAAGAGAACCCAATTGAGACAAATATGTTATACTTGGTCATTTATTTATTGAGGAAAATGATCCAATATTACATATTGAGTGGCAAAAGTATGTGAACCTTTGCTTTCAGTATCTGCTGTGACCCCCCTATGCAGCAATAACTGCAACTAAACATTTCCTGTAACTGTTGATCAGTCCTGCACACCGGCTTGGAGGAATTTGATCCCATTCCCCCGTACAGAACAGCTCGCTTCAGGTCCTTCCACAACATTTCCATTGGATTAAGGTCAGGACTTTGACTTGGCCATTCCAAA
>JAJAGP010003174.1:35110-81944 GCA_025084515.1 Ancistrus triradiatus
AGAACATGTGTTGTGAAGAGCAGACTTTGATAGATCCCTATTCTTTAAATAAAACAGGGTGCCCACTCACACCTGATTGGCATCCCATTGATTGAAAACACCTGACTCTAATTTCACTTTCAAATGAACTGCTAATCCTAGAGGTTCACATACTTTTGCCACTCACTAATATGTAATATTGGATCGTTTCCTCAATAAATGAATGACCAAGTATAATATTTTTGTCTCAGTTGTATAACTGGGTTCTCTTTATCTACTTTTCGGACTTGTATGAAAATCTGATGATGTTTTAGATCATATTTATGCAGAAATATAGAAAATTCTAAAGTGTTCACAAACTTTCAAGCACCACTGTATGCTCATTGACGAAAAAACATAAAGCACCCAGATATAACTCAGCATTCAGTTACATCGCAGGCAGATATGTAAATTATTACAAGTGTGGTCTGATTAAACCCTGAGTCTTGCCACAAGAGAGCATAAAATTACTACTGTCGTGTAGATTCTGATTTTGGGTAGTGTACCTCTTGGTGAGAGCTTATTGACTGCTACACATGCCTCTACAATGCACTTGAATACATTTTGCCCAGTTGACAGACTTTCAGAAGGGTGACTCAGAGAAGCAGGATTGCCCACCATGTAGGCCATTCTGACCTAGCTGTTCGGTAATGTTGGGAGCAGAGGTTCCATGAGAGCATGCACACACAGCGAACAGGTTCTGGACGGCCCAGGCACACCACCAGTAGAGAGGATTGTTTGACCAGCACGAACTGCTCCAACAGTTTCTTAGCAGAAGGAAATTTGTTGTCATGGCGCCCACTACATCCTGCGGCCACGTTGCCTCTCCCAATTGCCATTTTTCAGCAGGATAATGCTCGCCCAAGTACACCTCCATGTGTCTACACTCATTGTTCATTTTATCAATTCCGCTTACCATATAACTATACTATTTCTGGAATTACAGACTGTAGTCCATCTTATTCTCCACATATTTTGTTAGTCCTCTTTACCCTGTTATCTAATGGTCAGGACCCCCTCATATCAGGTACTATTTGGGTGGTGGATCATTCTGCTGCAAAATTCTGCTGGATTGAAAATAGTCTGCCAACCAAAAACACCAGCATCCTGTAGGCAGTGTCCTGTGAGCATGAATGCATGATTCAACTAACACAAACTGTACAACAACAGAGGAGCTACTGTATGACTTTACATCTACAAGGTGGAGCAATATGGTAAATGTGTCTAACAGAGTGCACAGTGAGTGAACAGTGTTAAGAACTCCAACAGCACTGCTGTCTGCTCCACAACACACACTAACACATCACCTTCATGCCAATGTCACTGCAGTGTTGGGAACGATCCATCACCCAAATAGGACATGATCTGTGGTGGTCCTAACCATAAAAGAACAGAGTAATGGGGACTAACAAAGTATGTAAAGAAACAGATGGAGAATAGTCTGTAGAGACTGTATGTGGAGATACAGTCTGTAATCATGAAGAACTACAAAGTGCATCTGTATGGTAACTGGAACTGATAAAATGAACAATGATTGTAGAAACAAGGTGTACCAAATAAAGTGATATGTAAGTGTGTATACACATGCTTGCATTATCCAGCAAAAATAGTGATCGCTTTAAAGATTCATAAAGTAGTGTTCTAGTACAATCCCCCATCCTGTTTTTATCTCTGTGTGCTTGCTTTCACTCGTTCTCTCTGCAGTAGAACATGGGCCAGGGTACAGTAAAATGTTATGTGAACATATTTGCATTTGTTCTTCTTGCAAATGCTTTATCTGTGGGTAATGATCACTGAAAAACACATTCATGTTCATGTCTGAACAGTGCAGTACTTGCACACAGCCAAGACTCATAAAGGATGCTTTGTATTTAACCATTTTACAAACTTCGTTCCCCCTGCACAGAATTCAGTCGAATCTGGAACTCCTAGAACTATATGGAGAATGTTGGAAGAGGGAGGGAGTTCAAGACAAAGAATGATATTGTGTGAGAGGGACTGTGTGTTTGAGGCATCAAGAAAACTCCTTTTATTCACCTAGCTTGAGCATGAGAAGAGGTAAGGACAGTCCAGCCAAACTCAGGATGATAAGATTGAACTATCTTGGGGGAGTTTCAGAGAGGCAGCCAACTCTGCCACAGAGTGACCTCTGGAAATTTCCAGTACGTTTCAATGTGCTCTGGTTGGAGTTGTGTAAGAGGTGTTGTATTGGAGAGGACTTTTCACCTGCAGAAGCAACGCCGTTCTCTCCCACCAGGCACGTCTGTGGCTGCCTAGAAGTAAACATATGTACTTACCCACATACTACAGTGGTGGTGAAGTTTGTGAACCCTTTAGATTGTTCTGTATTCCTGCATACATATGGCCTAAAACATCATCAGGTTTTCAAACAAGCCCTAAAAGAAAATACAGAGCCCAATTAAACAAGAGATAAAATATATTATACTTGGCTATTTATTTATTGAGGACAATTATTCAATTTTACATATGCGTCTATGGAAAAGTATGTGAACCTTTGCCTTCAGTATGTGGTGTGCCCCTGTCGTGCAGCAATAACAGCATTGAAGTGTTTCCATGACTGTTCATCAGCCCTGCATATCAGCTTAGTGGAAGTTTATCCCATCCGCAGAAAGTTCTATTTTGGTCTAACCTGTACACAAAATATCTTTCTCGTAGCTTTCTGTTGTGACCAAGTGACCTTTTAGAAAAGTGCATTCTGGCAGTGATGTTCTTTTGAGGAGCAGTGACTTTATCCTTGCAACCCTGTTATGCACCTGTAGTTTTCCGGATGGTATACTCCTGAACATTGGCTAATGTTAATGTGAGAGTTGCTTAAAGGTTACCCTTGGTTCATTTGTGAACTTCCTGCTTTTGGAGTGATCTTTGTTGGTCGATCACTCCTGGGAAGGGGAACCAATTTTCTTGAATTTCTTCTGTTTGCTCATTATCTGTCGGACTGTGGATTGCTGGAATCCAAACTCTTTAGAAATAGTTTTATAACGTTTTCCATCCTAATGAACATCAACAGTTCTTTTTATTATATCCTTAAAAATCTGCTGTTTGTGCCCTGATACACTTCCACAAACATGTTGTGAAGATCAGACTATGGTCGATTCCTGTTCTTTAAATACAGCAGGGCCCACTCACACCTGATTGTCATGCTATTGATTGAAAACTCCTGACTCTAATTATGCTAATTCTAGAGTTTCACATACTTTTGTCCACGTGGGTTTACTCTGGGTACTCCGGTTTCATCCCACAGTCCAAAGGCATGCATTAGGTTAATTGATTATGCTAAAATTGGCATATATAAACCAAATAAACAAACAGTAAACATACAGATATATCTTGGTATACATGTGTATTGATAAAACTAATATAGGCCTGAAGTTAAATATGCAAGCCAGCGTGTCTTGGCAGGACTTCAAGTAGTGTTTGCTGGCTGTGCTTCGGTTTGCACGTGATGTTCAGTTGCAGGCTGCGTCAGCCCAAAGTCTCTCAGCTGCAGCTGAAATTCAGCATTGTCAGGAAAATATACGACTGAGGAATTTTGCTTGATGTGATAAAACTTCATGTTCTTCCACCTACAATTGCATAGTGGTAAAAAAGTGACAGACATGAAACCTAGAATATGATACACACTGCTCAGCGAGCCATAACATAATGTATTCTAAGTACATGCATTTACTAGTATACATACTTGGACGAGGTTCAGTATATTTTAAATACAATGTAGTATATTTATTTTTCACTTGGGGAGGCCATGTTTGTCTCCCTGCCAGATGGATCAGCATTTTGTTTCCACCATTACAGGTCTACAGCTCAGTGTAACCTTACACCCTGTCTGCCACACTGGGATTGGGCCACTGTAACACTCTGTCTACTTCATCTGCCCCCAGCATTTGACTTCTCAAGTGACAGTGTTCAGTAGCTCTTCTGCCATCAGCTGGAAGTTCAGTTGCTGTCACTCTCTTCTGAATTCATGTAATATTCCATCCTCTGTCTGATCATTATCCAAATGGGGAAGAGTGGAAGCTATTTGTTGGATAGATGAGCATGAGGTATTTTGAGTTTGAAAAACAAATGAGCACAGCTTTGACAATAGGGTTTTGTTTCCTTGAAGTATTTTGCATCATATGAATGGTTTTATAGGGGTCATTTCTTTAGCACTCTTGGAAAGGCAAAGTCTGTGGCATACATGGTTTTACACAATAAGGCTAATCATAGGATGTAAAAAAAAAAAAGGCTGGCTTGACTTGGAATTAGGACAGACATGGCCATGCAGTCCAGGGATGACTGGCTTATTTTAGCATGGTAAGCTGGCTTGTACCTTCCTAGAAAGATAAACACAGAGCAATAGGTGACTTTCACTTGATGTGAGCCCTGAGTATCATTACTCAGTAATGACGTGAAACGAGGAGGGTTGTGTGTTGTGTGTATGGGACTTTCGTATTTGTAAGTATTTGTAAGTACTGTGTCTGTCCTGTTGTAAGTAGTTTACTACTTTGGTTGTTCCCCACTATCTATATTTCTTTCTCACCTTAACTAATATAAAATGATTCACTGTGTGATCGTCCATATATGTAATACTGTTATCAGTGCATATTTGGCTTCTGTCAAAGTAAAGTATCAGGACCATAATACCATCCTCTTGTAACACCGGGTTGTAACGATATATTACTGTATCTTCAATAATGTTTGTGAATTTCCATAAATTAAAAATGCGGTGGCATTACAGATGCTGTGTACAGTGGGGGGAAAAAAGGATTTATTCAGCCACTGATTGTGCAAGTTCTGTAATGGTAAAAGTCTGTAATTTTCATCATAGGTACACTTCAACTATGAGAGACAAAATGAGAAAAGAAAAATTCAAGAAATCACATTGTAGGATTTTTAAAGAATTTAATTGTAAATTATGGTGGAAAATAAGTATTTGGTCAATAACAGAAGTTCAACTCAATACTTTGTAACATAACGTTTGTTGGCAATGACAGAGGTCAAAAGTTTCCTGGAAGTCTTCACCAGGTTGGCACACACTGTAGCTGGTATTTTGGCCCATTCCTCCATGCAGATCTCCTCTAGAGCAGTGATGTTTTGGGGCTGTCGCTGAGCAAAACGAAATTTCAACTCCTCCACAAATTTTCTATGGGGTTGAGGTCTGGAGACTGGCTAGGCCATTCCAGGACCTTCAAATGTTTTTTACAGAGCCACTTCTTCGTTGCCCGAGCGGTGTGTTTGGGATCATTGTCATGCTAGCCATGTTCCATCTTCAATGCTCTCACTGATGGAAGGAGGTTTTGGCTTAAAATCTCACGATACATGGCCCCATTCATTCTTCCCTTAACACGGATCAGTCGTCCTGTCCCCTTTGCAGAAAAACAGCCCTAGAGCATGATGTTTCCACCCCCATGCTTCACAGTAGGTATGATGTTCTTGGGATGCAACTCAGCATTCTTCTTCCTAGTTGAGTTTTTAACTAAAAGTTCTATTTTGGTTTCATCTGCCCACATGATATTCTCCCAATCTTCTTCTGGATCATCCATATTCTCTCTGGGAAACTTGAAACGGGCCTGGACATGTACTGGCTTAAGCAGAGGGGACACACCTGGCACTGAAGGATCCGAGTCCCTCTCGGCGTAGTGTGTTACTGATGGTAGCCTTTGTTACTTTGGTCCCAGCTCTCTGCAGGTCATTCATCAGGTCCCTCCGTGTAGTTCTGAGGTTTTTGCTCACCGTTTTGATGATCATTTTGACCCCACGGGATGAGATCTTGCGTGGGACCCCAGATCGAGGGAGATTATCAATGGTCTTTATGTATTCCACTTTCTTACAATTGCTCCCACAGTCAATTTATTCACACCAAGCTGCTTGCCTATTGTAGATTCACTCTTCCCAGCCTGCTGCAGGTCTACAATTTTTGTCCTGGTGTTCTTTGACAGCTCTTTGGTCTTGGTCATGGTTGAGTTTGGAGTCTGACTGTTTGAGGCTGTGGACAGGTGTCTTTTATACAGATAACGAGGTCAAACAGGTGCCATTAATACAGATAACGAGTGGAGGACAGAAGAGCTTCTTAAGGAAGAAGTTACAGGTCTGTGAAAAAAAAAAATCTTACTTATTTATACTTATTTTCCACCATGACTTACAATTAAATCGTTTAAAAATCCTACAATGTGATTTCCTGGATTTTTTTTCCATTTTGTCTCTCATAGTGAAGGTGCCTATGATTGAAAAATTACAAGACCTCTCTCATCTTTTACAGCAGAAGAACTGCACAATCAGTGGCTGAATAATACTTTTTTGCCCCCACTGTAGATGGTTAGCGTTCACTCGTGTTTTCAGTGGATTCTCTGATGCATTTACATATCGTCTGCATGCAGTTCTCTTGTGAAAATACCCTTTATACTTTTTTTACACTAGCATAAATACACTGCGACTACGGTAACGTCTGGTCAGCGTCCTGTTTCACAGAACGTAATGCAGTCACTAAACAGCGCATACCTGTATAATACTTTTTTCAAGATACATTTTCATTGATTAAAGTACATCACATTAACAACATATTTTAGAGATTATGGGGAAAACTTAAACATGAAAGTCTCAAAGAATGCATATTGTGGTGATGTGTGTATCTATGACTGGAATTAAAATGGATGCGATGAGACACTTGTTACCCCAGCCAGTCAACTTAAATCACTGTATTGCTGGATGAGTGCAGAGTTGTGTTTTACCCCCAAGTATTTTTTGTTCCCATTTATTCATTATTTATTTTTAAACAGCACAGCAGTGGATGGGAGGCTGTATTTGCAGTTGTCATGTTCAAAATACACAACTTATGCTCGGAAAGCCACACAAAGGCCATGTAAAGCATAATCATTATTAAGTCTATCCAAAGGGGCACTTATATAGTCTTAGCTTAAATGGGCAGTGGCTCAATGTCAGAAATTGGGTGATCCAACTTCGCCAACAGATACATGCAAATGTAAAAATTCCAAATACCGTGATTTGATCTTACAGAGATACAAGAAAGCCAACAAGACTGTGTACAAACATTTTGGATTGCAAGTGAATATTTGTTATAATATTACAAGATTAAATTTGTCTTCAACAAGCATTGTGTAGGGGCTTCAAACACTTTGATTCAGCTGAGCTCAAAAGAGCCAGTTCAAAAGAACGAGTCCTTCATGATTCAGACATCATTAGTACCATTAGTACCACCTCCAATGTGAACATGTCACACCAAAATAATCTCAGACACAGTCTCTCTCTCTCTCTCTCTCTCTCTCTCTCTCTCTCTCTCTCTCTCTCTCTCCACCCCTTGACTAACACCCCTTAAACACAGGATCTATTATTAGTTCCCGCCTGCCCTTTGAATGATATAGGAGAGGAGGCTGAGCCAGCAATGTGCCTGCAACAGGCTTTTATTGCTATAACAGCTAAGACCCTTCCAGAAATAGTGTAAATCTGCTGCAGAAATGGAGGGAAAATGCATAACAAGAGTAAGTGTTACTCACCTACCCATGTCACTGCACACTCGCACTTCAAACGTGGAGCATAATTGCTTTTAGTCATCTGTGGATCACTTGCACATTGCAGAAAAGGTTCAATTTGTTCCTTATACAGGCTGTGTTAAGTTCTTCCTCCTTTAGAAACTAAGCAAAACCATGTCATTTGCCCAGTCACTTTCATAACACTGTAAAAGTTATGAAAATGTAATTGTCAACTAGAACGTTCTCCATGAGATGTTTCTTTCTAAACATTAAAATAGTTACAGGTCACTGTTCCGTAAAGTATTATGTTTGTCATGGTTATATGGAGATGTACTCCGTTACAAAGGCTCCCGCTGGCCCAGTTTCAAATGGGAGCACGCTTGTTTTACGTGTTCCCAGAAATGCATACCATTTGTTATTCACCTCTGTGCAAATTTCTGGTACATGTCGCGACATTCCTTCTCACATACATAAAGGATCAGTGTGTTGAACTGGAGCACTGGTACACTTTAAGCTGCAGGTTTACTTCCAGCAACACCTATAGTCCTACAATACTAGAACTCATTGTACATGGTTTATAGCCCTGATCTCTAGATTGTGACAGTTGCCCATTCTGCATAGTGTTATCAGGCACTGCTGGGACCTTCCTGGACCACAGGTCTCTTAAATTAAACCTGACCAGCTCTATTGCAGTTAGCTAGCTCTGCAGCATGGGTATGTTACACTGTAATTTGGGTCAGCTGCACAGCTGTGGGCAAATGCACTAATTACTAGGTTACACTAAACACAAATCAATTAAGCCTAATGCTTACCTGACAGATAGGCCTGTCACAGTTGTTGCAAAATTGCCTGATCGCAATTAGTTGAGGTGATTACTGACTAGATTACACTGTTCAAAGGTTTCATATAAATAAATGTATACAGTTCAGCAAGGGTTATTATTAATAAATAAAATGTATACACACACACACACACACACTCACCGATCACTTTAGGTACACCTCCAAAGTTCCACTTTATAGTTCTACAATTGCAGACTGTAGTCCATTTTTTTTCCTCTACATACGTTGTTAGTTCTCTTTACTCTGTGCTATAATGTTTAGGACCCCCACAGGCCACCAAAAACCAGGTACTATTTGGGTGGTGGATCATGCTCAGAACTGCAGTGACACTGATGCGGTGGTGGTATGTTAGTTTGTGTTGTGCTGGTGTGAGTGGATCAGATACAGCAGTGCTGCTGGAGATTTTGTACACCTCAGAGTCACTGCTGGTATAGTCCTAACAATTTAAATCATTTCTAACACCTTTCAGCAACACAAGTAGATTATACTTTAGAGACAGCATTGACCTAATGCATGTTTTTTAGAATGTGGGAGCAAACTGGGCATACCTGGAAGAAATCCAGACAGACACAGAGAGAATTCAGGACCAGAATTCAAACCCAGCTTTCTGGAACTGTGAAATTAGTTCTAACCATAGCACCACTCACTGTCCCGCACATGAGCACTAATGCGTTATTATATTTTGCTGAAAAAATGTCCTTTTTAGAGTGCTTGGCTGGTGCAGCAGCCTAATACATCAGCCCACCACTTAAAGGTTCGATTCCCAACAGTGTTCTCCCAGTGGGTCAATCTCTGCATGCAGACATGATTGGATGTGTGTCTGGGGGGGTAGTAAAGGGATTATACACTGTCGCTGCAATAGCAAACACTATCAGGCCCTACAATGCTTGAGTGCTGGGCAATCAAGCTGCTTCCGTCATCAGCTCCAGCCCCATCATACCCGGGCCACTTAATGCCGATGTGCATATTTCACATTTTATTTGAACTACGACTCCATGACTTTAGGTTCGTTCTTAGATTTATTATATACGCCACCCAAGGAGGTTGGGTCCCTTTTTGAGTCTTGGTCCTCCCAAGGTTTCTTCCTATAACACTCAGGGAGTTTTTCCTTGCCACTGTCGCCCCTAGGCTTGCTCAATTTGGGATTGGACGTAGTTATTAGGAGATAATCTAAACTTGTAAAGTTGCTTTGAGACAATGCTCCATTGTAAAAAGCGCTATATAAATAGATCTGACTTGACTTGACTTGACAATGGAGTGGTGTGTTGCCCAGGTCACACTTACACCTGTGCCGTGTGTTTTCTGGGGATAAGCTCCAGAGCCCTCGCAACTCTGATCAGGAAAAGGCTGGGTTATAATGTGGAAGGGGGGAAAAAAGAAAAAAAAAACACTTTAAATCACAAGAAAATATCAAAGTAACACATGATTTAAACATAGAAGAAACCTGAGAACAAGATTACCTGAAGTATTTTCTTTTTCTTGTTATGCTATAGGGATTTACAGTAATTCAAATAGCCTCGCAATCACAAAAGAGATGTCTAAGAATCTAAGCCTTTGTTTTTCACATGATATGCAGTGGCAGGGTGAGAACCTCCCACAGGGAAGTGTTTTTCTTACTGTGCTCTCTGGACACCAAATGCCAGTGTGTTATTGTATACCAGAGCAAGAGTTTAACCTGCCGTGCCCTTTCTTTCCATGCCATTTGAGACCCCATTTCTCACTTTAGGTCTGCAAAGCTCTTGGAGCACCACTGAGCTTGGTATCGCCATATAGACAAACATTATTTTCCTGTGCCATCTTTCCATGTGCTATGGTTAGATGCCTAAAAAGAGTGAAGAGTGCCAGTACATGACTCGTGAAGCTGAAGTATGGAGTATGGAAACATGTCTGCATGTCTGAGGTGTGTGAGGTTGCAGTAGTAGGCATGTAAATCGGCTATAATATTCCCCTTGAATGTGCACTGAGCCAGTCTAAGTGTATTTGTTTATATGGAGAAAAGGCTAAAGATGGAAACTGGAGTCAGCAGTTACCTCAGTGTTTCGGTTCTTTATCCAGGACCACTTACCATTCCTTTTCGTCTCACTTACTTGTGCGTGCTTTTTCAATTTCTGCTTCATGTTCACTAGTCAATTTACATTTGCGATTCAATACCAAGAACTAGGCTCCATCAGCTGATATCCAGTGCTGATGTCTTTCTAGGAACTGAGCCTACTTTGTTGGTCACAGTTTATTGGCTTGGTCCATAAGATTGCCTTTGCTTGTGCAGGATATAGGACTGATGAAAATGTAGTAGCTACACTTGTTTATAGACCAGTATAACCAAAGACCAGCAATGTTCTTGGTCCAGTTCCAGGCATACCCTGGTTTGGAGAGAAAGCAGTTCGAAGAGAATAAAGACTATTTGCTTGTACAGTAGGGATCAAAAGTTTGAAAGCATGGGTGAAAACGCCTTGTTTTGATGCCAGAAGTTAGAAGAGAATGGCCAGGCTTGCTCGAGCTGATAGAAAGGCAATACTAACCCAAATAGCACTGGTTACAACCGGGATGTGCAGAAGAGCATCTCTGAATGCACAACACGCCAAACCTTGAAACAGATGGGCTGCAACAGTAGAAGATCACACTGGGTGCCGCTCCTGTCATAAGAATTCAGACAGGCTATAGAAGATTGAAAGAATGTTGCCTGTCTGACTCTTGATTTCTGCTGCACTCTTCGGGTGGTAGGGTCAGAATTTGGCGTAGACAACATGAAATCATTTATCCATCCTGCCTTCAAGCTGCTGCTGGTGGGTAATTGTGTGCTGATATTTCTTGGCACACGTGGGCTACAAACAAACTGACATGGTTTAAAGCCACGACTACCTGAAATATTGTTGCTGACAATGTCCAACCCTTCTAATAGGTGTACCATCGTCTAAACGCCCTGTCCACAAAGTTTAGGTCATTTCAAACTGGTTTCTTGAACATAATGATAATGGTCACTGTACTGATGGCACCACAGTACCGATCTCAGCCCCAATCCAATAGAGCACCTTTGGATGAGGTGGAACGGGAAATTCACATCATGAATGCGCAAAACTGCGTGACTGCTGTTCATGTCAATCTGGACCAGATTTCTGAGCAATGGTTTCCAGCACCTTTTGTTAAAGGATATGCCATGAAGAATTAAGGCGTGTGAAGGCAAAGAGGGTCCAATTGGGGGGGGGTGATACTAACGAAGTGTAACTATGAAGTGGAGATTTGTAATGGAAAAAAAAAAATGTAATGAGAAAAATGCTAAATAAAGGAATTTCCACTCTAGATATAGCCTGAGTAAGTACAATGGTGCTTGAGTTTGTGAAACCCTTTAGGGAATTTTCTATTTTTGAATAAATATGACCTAAAATATGGTAGATTTTCACAAAGTCCTAAAGTAGTAAAGAGAACCCATTTAACAAATGAGACAAAAATATTATACTTGGTCATTTATTTTTGAGAAAGGAAAATGCTCCAAATATTACATATTAGTGAGTGGCAAAGGATGTGAACCTCTAGGATTAGCAGGTTAATTTGAAGGTGTGAAATTAGTCAGATGGTTCAATCAACGAGATGACAATCAGGTTGTGAGGGGCACCTGTTTTATTTAAAGACAGGGATCTATCAAAGTCTGCCTCTTCACAGCACATTTGTGGAAGTGTATAATTTCACAAACAAGAGATTTCTGAGGACCTCAGAAAAGAGTGCTGATTGCAAATCAGGCTGGAAAAGGTTACAAACCATCTCTGAAGAGTTTGGGACTCCACCAATCCACAGTCAGACAGATTGGTACAAATGGAGGAGAATTCAAGACATTGTACCCTCCCCAGGGAGTGGTCTACCACAAAAGATCACTCCAAGAGCAAGCGTTGTAATAGCTGGTGAGGTCACAAAAGGACCCAAGGGTAACTTTCTAGCAATGAGGCTTCTCACATTGGTAATGTTAATGTTATGAGTCCACCAATCAGCAGAACACTGAACAACAATGGGTGCATGGCAGCAGGGTTTGCAAGGAGAAAGCCAACTGCTCTCCAAAAAAGAATATTGCTTGCTTGTCTGGGCAGTTGCTAAAGATTCACGTGGACAAGCAAGAAGGCTATTGGAAAAGAAGGTTTTGTGGAGCAGGAGACCAAAATTTAAACTTTATTATGGTTAAAAGTAAAGCATTATGTTGAAGCAAAGAACAACACTGGCATCCAGAATAAGAACCTTATCCAATCTGTTGACACATGGTGGTTGGTTAGTATCATGGTTTGGGCCTGTTTTGCGGCCTCTGGACCAGGACGGCTTGTCATCGGTGATGGAACAATGATTCGAAATGATATCAGAGAATTCTAAGGAAAATGTCAGGACATCTGTCCATGAACTGAATCTCAAGGAAGGTGGGGCTGCAGGCAAGACAGCGACCCCCCAAGCACACAAGTCGTTCTACAAAGAAGGTTTAAAGAAGAATAAAGTTATATTTGGAATGGCCAAGTCCTGGCCCTAATCCAATGGAAATGTGGGATGGAAAGGGACCTGAAGTGAGCAGTTAAGTGAGGAAACCCACCAACAGTCCCAGAGCTGAAGCTGTTCTGTACGGAGGAATGGGCTATGGGCTAAAATTCCTTCCAAGTCGGTGTGCAGGACCAGATCAACAGTACAGGAAAACATTTAGTGCAGTTATTGCTGCACAGGGGGGGTCAACCCAGATACTGAAAGCAAATGTTCAAAACTTTGCCACTCATAATAGTAATACTGGATCATTTTCTTCAATAAATAAATGACCAAGTCTAACATTTTTTCCTCATTTGTTTAACTGGGTTTCTCTTTATCTACTTTAGTATTTTCTATCTATATTTAGATATCTATATGTATGCAGACATATAGAAAATTCTAAAGGGTTCACAAACTTTCAAGCACCATGTATGTGTAGCCCAAAAAGAACCGTTTGGCTTCTACACTACAACTGAATTTACATGCTTATATACTTGCCACTACCAAGGAATTTAAAGGTTCCCTTTCCTATAGTAACCAAAATTGGTAAAAAAAGCGTGTATTGTGTGCTGGAAAATGATGCCATTACATACAACCTTATTTCAACTGGTCATGGGAGCTTCTCTAAAACCCCAACTGCTCAGAGAGTCGGGGACAGAGTGTTCTGTCACTGAAGGATTAACATTCCTTCAGCTTCTTTATATCACTTCTTAATGATTTAAGAAGGCTTTTTGTGTGTGCGTGCGAGAGAGAGGGAGAGAACAGACATGGAGGATTGCACTCTACCATATCAGATCTGGAGTACTGTTTCAGAATTGCATTGAATGGATTGAAAAATCAGGGCTCTCATTGTGGGGCTCATGTTCTCTGTGGTGAGAAGGATATATCTGAAATCGAATGCTAAGTTTGTAACGGTCTATGGAAGCTTCTGATGTCAGGTGAGAAATAACTGGGACCTTCAACAGGAATCATGTCCTACAATGTCTGCTTTGTTTATTCATGCTTGAACTGACTTGATATTGTGATGTCACAACCTGGTTCCTGAGCCACACAAGATCAGACCAATATTTATTGGTAAGTCTGTACCGGACCATCTCTGGTGCTTTTTATTGTGCACTATGTACTGCAATATAACACCCAAGTTCAATTCGAAGAGTTATGAAGGAGATCGATTACAGTTTTTTACACCAAATTTTCCTTAGTCTATATTTCAAGGTGCTAAACTATGGCAACGGTCCTAAATTTTTCTTGGTCATTCAGCAGACACCCTTATCCAGAAGCGACCTTACTACTGATCAATCTACAATTCAAAGCAGTTTATGGGTTAAGGGCTTCTCAAGCACCTACAGTGGAGTTAGTTAAGCAGAGGTTGGACCTTCTGGACCTAGTCCAGTACCTTAAACATTAGGTACACAGTCCCAAAAAGTCCTTGTCCTTCAATAAATATATAAATATATAGATATATATATATATATATATATAAGGATATATTAGTGCTATTTCTGCTGTACAATGAGCGACTGCTTGATGTTGAGTGAAGAAGACTAATATCAAGACAAACATTTCCAAGAATTGCTCTTCCAGAGCCGACTGTTAAATGATTGGATGGATCATGTTCGGCCTGCCATTTTTGACGCTATATACCCATCGTATTATATCGGTGAGCACAGGTACACTTTATAAACACGATCAGGAAACCTACGACCAGCAACTACCAATTTTTCACGCGGACTTTTAAGAAAAACAAGCCCCAAATAAGATGGACCTGGTGCCTTGTTTCCTGTGACAGATTCTTTTTACTCTATATGGTTACAAGGTTTAAAAACAATTTAGATCAGAGTAAAGTATGGTAAACACGCGCTGAGAAATCGGATTTGGATAACTGAGTTAAAAATCCAGCTTTCCTGTATAGATTTCTTATGTTTCTAGTCCTTAATCCGATCTGGGAAATCGAGTATGGGGTACATGATCACTTGAATAAAAAGTGACTCAGGAAATCGCCTGTGATCAGATTATTAATGGAAGGTTTAAACCCAAAATTTATAATCTTCATAGGACCTTCCGAAACATTAACCCTGATGGCTTCCCCCATACCCCACGTAATATCCAGAATGTACAGTGGTCTTGAAAGTTTGTAATCCTTTAGAATTTCTATATTCTGCATAAATTTGAACTAAAACAACATCCAGATTTTTCACACAAGTCCTTAAAAGTAGATAAAAGAAACCCAGTTAAAAAAAGTTTAAAGTTAAACAAACCAGACACAAGTATATATTCGTCATTTATTTATTGTGGAAAATAGCCCAATATTACATATTAGTGGTGGCAAGTATGTGAAACATCTAGAATTGGCCAGTTAATTTAAAAGTGAAATTTGAGTCAGGTGTTTTCAATAAATGGGGGTGGACAATCAGGTGTGAGTGGCATCATGTTTAGTTAAAGAACAGGGATCTATCAAAAGTCTGCACTTCACAACATGTTTGTGGAAGTGTATCATCGCACGAAAACAAATGAGATTCTGAGGCCTCAGAGAAAAAGTTGTTGATGATAATCAGGCTAGAACAGGTTAAAAAACCATCTCTAAAGCGTTGGACTCCACCAATCCCACAGTCAGACAGATTGTGTAAAAATGGAGGGAAATCAGGGACCATTGTTACCCTACTAAGGGCCGTGGTCGATCAACAAGATCACTCCAAGGAGCAAGGCATGTAAATAGCTGGGCGAGTCACAAATAGGAACCCAGGGGTAACTTCTAAACAACTGAAGGCCTCTCTCTAACATTGGCTAAGGTTAATGTTCATGAGTCCACCATCAGAAGAACACTGACAAACAATGGTGTGCATTGGAAAGGGTTGCAAGGAGAAAGCCACTGCTCTCCAAAAAGAACATGCTGCTTGTCTGCAGTTTGACTAAAGATCACATGGACAAGCAAGAAGGCGTTGGAAGAATGTTTTGTGAGGACGGAGGAGACCCAAAATAAAACATTAAAAGAAAAGCTTTAGTTTGGAGAAAGGAAGGAAAAAACTACATTTCCAGCATAAAGAACTTATTACCATCTGGAAACATGGTGGTGGTGTAGTATCGGGTTTGGGCCTGTTGTGCTGGGGGGGTCACACCAGATACTGAAAGCAAGGTTCACATACTTTTTGCCACTTACAATACTAATATTGGAGTCATTTTCCTCAATAATAATTGACCATGTTGAATGTTTGTCTCAGTTGTTTAACGGTTCTCTATTTTTTAGGACTTGGTGAAAAATGTTTTAGGTCATGTTTATGCAAAATATAGAAAATTCTAAAAGTGTCTCAAACTTTCAAGCACCCAATGTATAATGGTCCGATTTATTAAAAATCTTTCATCTAAAAAAATGTCACATAATTTAGTTCCCATGCTTTCACTCAGTGGGATTTTGGGTTGAAATATCTGCACATGTTGACCATGGAACAGGGAATATAAAATCTAAACCCCAGAATTTGTAGATGTAGAAATAAACAAAAAAGGCATGCCTATACTTGAAAAGTACGCACTACTTGATAAAAATGACATGGGAGAGTAGATTATTCTTATTTTAGACCTACTCCCACATAATCTTAACCAAGTAATTGAAGAAATGTCCTCTGGTTAACAAAGTGCATACTGAATCAGTGAGGGAAATGAAACCTTGTTGGATGCAGGATTGTTTTCGGAGTAGGCAGTGGATGACTTGGGCTCCAACAACTCACAACCCATTGTAACAAAAGATGCATATATCGCAGCTGGGTAGATTCACTATCCCCCTGTTCTAGTAGCTGATGGGCTGGAGAGTGATTGTCACCAAGTACTCAGGAATGGAAAGGCAACCCTGGGTGAGAACATGGTCATGTTTCAGGTGTAGTGGATATGCAGTGGCTCGCCCCACAACAAGAAGGACCTAGGTTTGATCCCAGGTTGAGCAGCCAGGGACCTTCCTGTATGGAGTCTACTTGTCCTTCATGTGTCCACATGGGTTTACTCTGGGTACTCTGGTTTCCTCCTACAGTCAAAAGACATGCTTTAGATTAATTAAGTAACTAGTTACAATGTAATCTTGTCTGTCCTTAAAATGGCCACCGATACTGATTGCAACATTAAACAAACAAACAAACAAACAAGCTCCAGGAGGGTTCTTCTTCAGTCTTTTTAACCCAAGTTGTGAAATCTACACACCCAGTTGTCACAGAGATGTGAAAAGCACAAGTTTCTGAAATTAGGTGGAGGAGCAAGCTGGGATAATTGAATGTAACTTTTGTACAAGGTAATCAAAATGGGGCTTTTAAGACAAAAATGTTTCACCTTGCTTAATTTACCCATGAAACTATCATGTGATTGTACTAATATAATTATTTTCTTTGTAATATAAGACTAAGATATGGTACCTTTTTTCTTGAATACCTCTATCAAGATGTAACGTAAAGTGTAAAGCTACGATGTATGACTCCTCAGACTTCCTCACTGAACATTTATAGCATTTAGCAAACGCCCTTTATTGAGAGCGACTTACATTGTATTCTTCTTGGTAGACATTACCTCATGCTAGTACAAATAGTCTACAACCCAAGAACATGGTCCAGCTAAATCCCTGTTAGGACTTGATGCAGAAAAAATAATAAATGTGGTAATAATTCTTATTTCGGTGCTGGGTGAACGTCTTTTCTCACTGTTTGAAGATAGCATGAGTCTCGCCAGTTCTGCCAGTGGCCAGTTCTTGGGTGCCCAGTAAGAGAAAAGTTTATATTCTTGCCCTTCCTTTTATCTTGAGGGGTGGCTCCATTGGGGCCATGCTGAGTCTGATAAAGATGTGAAGTACAGAAAGGGGTTTGATTGAGGCCTTGAGGTTGGAAGAGACTGGTTAGACTTGAAGCTTTATAGGCAAGCATCATTTTTTAAATCTGATGCGGGCAGCTGCGGGGAAAGGGGAGGGGAAGACGCAAGTGGGCTGACATAAGAGAACTTGGGTAAACTGAAAAACCAGACAACAAGCACTGGTTCCAGGGCAGGAGAATGAGCCATTTACGCTATTAGAGGTGAAGAAATGGTCGAGTTACCTTTCTGAGTAATCCTACGAAGGAAAAAATCACATGTTGTATGCCAAAAACCACTGGATATAAACTATATTTGTAGAGAGCAGATAATTTGCGATGATTTAAGGATTTTGCATTGAGTGTCTTGAGAATATTCACAGGGTGAGCAGTCCATGCAATCGGTTGTGATTTTTACAAGCATAGCTGCAATCAAATGACTCATTTTGTTAAAAACATACTCAATCTTAAAGCCATGTGAAAGCTAAAGACAAAGCTGGGTAGTGTTCTGCCATATTAAATCATGGACATGGCCATACACACATGTCAATATCCTCTTCCCATCAAACCATGATATCCTTAAAGCAAACAAAACTAAGTACATGGTTCTACTGCAAAACATTGTATGTTTTTTTTATTTTATTTTATTGCCAAAAGTATGTGGACACCCTTTCTATTTACACTATTTTAGCCACACTCACTGCCAACAGGGCCATAATAAGAATTTGAAAGACATGGAGTCTGCACAGACAAACAGCAGCAGTAGAATGAGTTGTACTGAACACCTTTAGTGTTCCAAATCCATACCAACAGCCATCTAACTGTTGGGTGTCCACAAACATTCGGATTTATAGTGTGGATGTAATAATAGCAGGTTTGAAGATGATTTGTGAACAATGTACAGATTCAATATGTGTTCTGTTAGGTAATATCACAAAAACGTACAAAATGAAGAACCAGAATACCAGTGTGGAAAATTTTCCACATTAAGTCTGGTTTAGATTAACTCAGTAGCAGCCGTAATACCAGAAACAATCCGTATTTAAGTTTGTTTCCTGTCGAGACTGAGATTCTTCTGAATAATAGAATCAACTAATCATAGGCCAGTGATGCACAAACATTTAGGGACTGTGGTAGCCTAGCAGGTAAGGTACTGGACTATGGACCAGAAGGTCCAGGGTTCAAATCCCACCTCTACCAAGCTGCCACTGTTGGGTCCTTGACCACAATTGCTTGGATTGTAAGACTGTATCAATTTGTAAATCGCTCTGGATAAGGGCGTCTGCTAAATGCTGTAAATGTAAAACATTTGCTACTCTAAATGTGTGAAATTCATAATGTTCAAAGCTGTGCTTTCAGTTGTGGGATTGTTTTAAGAGGGGTTTATTCATATGGCACAAGTAATATGATCTCATGACTCCTAAGCAGTTTGTACTTCTAAACATTTGTGTTGCAGCACCTATTAGTTACTATTCTGTTGTAATTTTGTTCTGGTTAGTGTAAATGTGACTGTTCAAATAAGGAAAATCTCATTTCTTTTTGTGTGGTACCTTAATGTTGGTAAATGATTTCATTAAACCAAGATCTTAGAACTGAAATCGGAAGGTATTTGAGAAGAAATGATTTCTCTCAGTGCAGGATTTTCCAGAGTGTAAACAGAGCGCTCAGCAGAGGCAAGTGCAATCAGCACAGAACCCACTCTACCCCAGACAATACCACATCTACAGTATTTTAGCCAGGGTCATAAAAATGAGATGAGCAATCTCATCAACAAGAAGTCTCTCTGGTTTTTGGTCACGTTCAATATAATAAGCAGCACTGCGTGACTGGTATTTTCCAAAAGGTATTGTTGTCTGAGAAATGTGCTTGTCTGAAGCTGGGACTCGTGCTTAATCCCTTCAAACATCCTAATGCGTTAATTATTCTTAATTCAAACAAAAGATGAAGCATATTAAAGGCCAATGTGAGCGTGCCTTACTGTATTTGTAATGTTAGTCTCGGGTCACGATTCTAACGTGGTGAATAGTAGGTGTACATTAAGGTGTGTGTGTGTGTGTGTGTGTGTGTGTGTGTGTGTGTGTGTGTGTGTGTGTGTGTGTGAATTTAGAATGTACATATGGGTGATTCCTGTGTCATGAATGTGACCTTGGCAAGATATTGACTTGTTTCACATCCTGCATTAGTGAGACCATTTGCATGTCTGGTCAAGTCTTTTCAGGTAGAACACAGATCAATAAAATATAGTAAAATGAAGGATATGTAATATTTGTTGTGCATATGAACCTGCGTAGGTCACATTATGTAGGTCACATTACATTTTTATGGGTTCTCATCGTTAATTTGTTCCAGAAGGCTTGTCGAGAACCAAAAACGAGTACAGAGCAAACTTTTCCCATAAAGAAAAATGTAAATTGAATTATTCTGTTCCAGACCTCCTGAAAATCCACCCTGTATAAGGCATTATAAGCATTAATGGAGTTGTATTGTACAGGTGCTCCCTGATTTACGATGTGGATATGGTCCAACAAATCCATCGTAAGTTAAATATATCATGAGCTGACTAGTTTAACGAGTGTTTGGTAGAGCGATGTGTACTGTCTATCATAGCGTACTCTGGGCTCTTGCACAGCTGCTAAGCTAACTGCAGTGTGTGTTCTGGAGCATTTTCAATTCCTGATGCTTTCGGTTGGCTATTGTAAACTAACCTGTTAGGATCCCTGGAGACTTATTTGAACTAAGAATTCAGTACTGTAGATGTAGAAAATAAAGAAAAACACAATCAAAATAGTGGAAATCTTCTGAGAGCTATTGTGAACCTGAATCACTGTGTACTGAATTGTGACTCATGAATTGTGAATTGAGTTTTGGCTGAAATGAGTCGTGCGGTTCGACTCATACAAGTTTATGAAAGTGCGCCAAGTACCAAGCAAATGACAAGAACCTAGACACATTTTTCTAGTCAAAATGGTTCCGAAGTGGTTGAGAACCAAGGCATCACTGTTTATGGAGTTAGCTAACCTGCTTGAAGGTTTGTGAACCCTTTAGGATTGTCTATATTTCTGCATAAACATGACCTAAACATCATCAGATTTTTCTCACAAGTCCTAAAAGTAGATAAAGAGAACCCAGTTAAACAAATGAGACCAAAATATTATTCTTGGTAATTTATTTACTGAGGAAAATTATCCAGTATTACATATTAGTGAGTAGCAAAAGTATGTGAACCATTGCTTTCAGTATTTGGGGAAACAGTTTCCTGTAGCTGTTGATCAGTCCTGCACACCGGCTTGGAGGAATATTATACCATTCCTCTGTACAGAACAGCTTCAACTCTGGGATGTTGGTGGGTTTCCTCACATTAACTGCTCGCTTCAGGTCCTTCCACAACATTTCCAGGCCCAGATGCAGCAAAACAGGCCCAAACCATGATACTACCACCACCATGTTTCACAGATGGGATAAGGTTCTTATGCTGGAATGCAGTGTTTTCCTTTCTCCAAACATAACGCTTTTCTTTTGTAAACCAAAAAAAGTTCTAGTGTGGTCTCATTCTTCCAATTACATTTTACATTTTACATTTTTACATTTCAGCATTTAGCAGACGCCTTTACCCAGAGCGAACTTACAACTGATACAGTCTTACAATACAAGCAAGTGTGGTAAGGGGCCTTGCTCCAAGGACCCAAACAGTGGCAGCTTGGCAGAGGTGGGATGGTGGATTTGACCCTGGACCTTCTGGCCAGAGTCCAGTACCTAACCGCTTAGGTAACACGTCAATAGCTCTGGCTTGTCCATGTGATCTTAGCAAACTGCAGATGGAGGCAACAATGTTCTTTTTTGGAGAGCAGGGGCTTTCTCCCTGCAAAACTGCATGCACACCAAGTTGTTCGTGGTCTTCGGATGTGGACTCATGGAACATAACATTAGCCAATGTGAGAGAGGTCTTAATTGCTTAGAATTACGTGTGATCTCGCCAACTATTACACGCCTTGCTCTTGGAGTGGTCGACCACTCCTGGGGAGGGTAACAATGGTCTTGAATGTCCTCCATTTGTACACAATCTGTCTGACAGTGGATTGGTGGAGTCCAAACTCTTTAGAGATGGTTTTGTTACCTTTTCTAGCCTGATGACCATCAGCATCTCTTTTTCTGAGGTCCTCAGAAATCTCCTTCGTTCGTGTCATGATGCACTTTCATCTACTTTTAAGACTTGTGTGAAAATATGATGTTTTAGGTCATATTTATGTAGAAATATAGAAATTCTAAAGTGTTCACAAACATTCAAGCACCACTGTAGGTGGAGTTGTTTAGAAGTTACCTGGGTGACTTCGTAAACTCTTTCTGTTGTAGTGATCTTTGATCAACCAGTGCTGGATAGAGTACCAGTAGTCTGGAATATCCTGCATTTTTACACGACTCCAATTTCACCGTCAACTTATTCACACACTTTTATACATTTATATTTATGGTCACAGCAAGCCTTCCAGAAATTATTAATAATTTTGAAAGGCACCAGACTCTAACTTTGTCTCAACTTTTTTTTTCTCTCTTTTTTTCAGATTGAATAGCCACTCGATGGGGATTCACCGGCGAGCTCCCTGCTGTGTCTCCTGCCCTCTGGCCCGCTGCTTCGCCTCCCTCTACAGCACCTCCTCCACCGAAATCATGAAACTAGTATTAACTGAATGGCAATTGATATGGATTTTTAATGTCTCTAGTAGACAGTAAATACGCAAACACCCACTCACCCATTCACACATATATACACTAATCATTTACACACCCACACACACACACACACACACACACACACACACACGAACATACACGCATTCCTTCTTTCATATACATACACATGCACATGTTTGCTCACACCAAAGGGAGTTCCCTCATCACGAAGCCATATCTCCCTCACGGGTGCATACCAAAGCACCTTACAAAGCTCCACTGCTCATCTTTAACCCCTGCAGAATGTATACTGCTCATTGAGCAGTTTGTCCAGCGAGATCCTCTCAACGTTGTGTGTTTGTCCACCAAAAAGAGCTGCTTGGATTTAATGTGAGTTTGTAAACGTTGATTCGGTTTTCGTTTCAATTTTTGCACATCCGAGGAGTGTGTGTTTCCTTCATTTGCCGATTGCATGCCGACGACGATGGCACCCCAGAACCCCGATGTGGATGCTATGCAGGTGCAGGAGGTTGAGGTGGTCCCTGCTAAGATGGGCAATGGAGGTGCAGGCGGAGAACAAGAAGGCGGTGGGGCTTATAGTACAGATGAAGCTGGAGGACGGGACCTGGAGAGTCAGGAGTCGGCGAGCGAGGGTTCTATAGATCGCATCCCTCTACGTCAGTGGGTTATGCATGGAGCAATCATGTTTGGACGGGAGTTCTGCTACGCAATGGAGACCGCCCTGGTGACGCCTGTACTGCTGCAAATTGGTAAGACATTCTGTTACTTGACAGGGCCCTGAGGCATACTAATTATATTCACCATGCCTTTAAATAGTGAGTAATTGACTTTCAGATCAATAACGCTCATTCATGTTCTCTAAAGGCTGACATGATTAGCCCACACAAAAACAAACAAAAACACTTTTCAGTCTCGACTATAACAGTTTTATAACACTCATGTAGCAGTAGTAGTAGCCATAATAACAATAATTATAATAATAATGCTTACTATTACATTTACATTTACAGCATTTAGCAGACGCCCTTATCCAGAGCGACTTACAATTGATACAGTCTTACAATCCAAGCAATTCTGGGTTAAGGGCCTTGCTCAAGGACCCAACAGTGGCAGCTTGGCAGAGGTGGGATTTTAACCCTGGACCTTCTGGTCCATAGTCCAGTACCTTAACCACTAGGCTACCACAGTCCTATTAAGCACTAGCATGTTAGTTCCTGGTGACCATATGAATTCTCCAGAAAGCAAATTCTCCAGAATGATCTGTTTCCTGTTTTTTACTGTGATTGTATCCATCCGTCGTGTTGCTGACCTTCCAATTATTTTCTCTTCAACTGTCCAATTATGGGTGCCACAGTGGCATAAGTGGTTAGCCCTGTCACCTCTCAGCTCCAGAAGTTCCCGGTTTGACTTGCAATGTACTCCACTTGTGTGGAGCTGGCATGTTCTCCCCATTTCCGATTGGGTTTATGTGAGTGCTCTGGTTTTCTGTTGTGTGTATGATGGATTGGTGGCCTGCGTAGGGTTGGCCCCTGCCTTGTGCCCTGTACTGCCTAGGTATGAAAATGGCTTGGAGGTTAAAGACTGGACCAGAAGGTCCAGGGTTAAAATCCCACCTCTGCCAAGCTTTTACTGTTGGGTTCTTGAGCAAGGAGCTTAACCCACAATTGCTTGGACTGTATCAACTGTAAGTCGCTCTGGATGAGGGCGTCTGCTAAATGACATAAATGTATTCTGATGATTGCTTGCAGAGACGTATCATTAGATTTAAGAACGTTTTCATCTGCCGAGTGTCTCTTTACTGACTGCTAAATCCGTTGTTACTAATTGTTCAAAGTATACAAAAGCCCGATGTGTATTACACCATCAAATAACAATTGAAAGTACTCTAGCTGTAGCACCACTTGATGTGTTATTGTGTGTGACCTGAGTTATTTGGACATTTATCAAAAGTGATGTGATGAGTGCTCGCACGGGTAAAGCCAACGGGGGAAGGCATACAAATCCGTTAAGCCTTATGACATCTGAGGAGACGGGGCAGTCTGTGCTGTCCTTTGAGCTCTTCTCTGTCTTTACCGATCTGATTCTGTCTACACTGATCGGTTATAACATTTAAAACCAGTGACAGGTCAGGTGAATAACATTGATAGTGTGATGCTCTGGGCAGTGTTCAGCTGGGAAATCTTGGGTCCTGGAATTCCTGTGGATGTTATTTGACGCATACCACCTACCTAAACATTGGTGCAGACCAAGTACATCCCTTCATAGCAACAGTATTCCCTTATCGCAGTGGCCTTTATCAACAGGATAATGCACCCTGTTGCACTGAAACTTGTTCAGGAATGTTTTGAGGAACAGCGAGTTCAAGTTGTTGAGTTCTAGTTCGGCACATTTGATTAAGTGGTCTTGTGTTAATATTAAATGTGTGGGATTTCTCCAAGGTAACACTAGTATGTGCTTTAGTGAGTTGCAGTGAGAGAAGTTGACAGGGCTTATTATTTATTTATCTGCCCTAATACACAAACATCTACCAGCCCATTAAGCTTCAGTTTGCCTGTCTCATTGTTTAACATAAATATTCAAATGCCAAAGCAGCATGTGAATAACAGTATTGTTGTTTGTTGCATGATATGACATGCAATATAGAAATTTTATCAAGTGGCTATGAACGTGTCTCTCTTCTGTCTATTTGCGTGGGGATCTGTTCAGCCACATACACACACTGACATTTCACCACTCACACACCTAATAGCTCATTAGAAAGCCTGAATTGAGACTAATGAATATGAACATAAACAAATTGGTGCTTTGAGCCAAAGAAATGGTTGATCTTCAGTATCAGGCTTGATTGTAGTATCAGGGTTTGTACTCTGGTTGCGATCCACGGGGAACAAACGTTTATGGAGGACACATGGTAAGGTGAGCTCATGGAAACCCAAGGGTAGGGTTACACTGACAGTGTATAAGCTAGCAGTCGACTTTTGTGTGTGTGTGTTCGTGAAAGTTTTTTATTTTATTTTTTTCCAGTTTCTTGTCTTATTCTCTGACCTATGGTAACATTTTAAAGTATAATAAACAGAACATACTATTATATTAATAATTCCTTACATTAAGCCCTTGATTGCCTTGGAGCTTTTTGCTTATAGACCTGATGTTCAAAAAAGACGTTATTTAATTCAAATTGTCTCTGTCCCTCGAGAACCTAGTGAGAGCAGAAACCTTGCCTCCTTGGAACTGCCAGTGCTGGATGCCCTACTTGCTTTGTTTTTGATTATTCACTAGGACAACTGTGCTAAGCTTCTCACTTGACGAATGACCCAAGGTACTGGCTTAAGGCATAACTGAAGGAATACTCTGCGCAAGTCTTTTTTTTGTCCCTATGAGCGTGAGGAGCTGGTACTGGGTGTTTGCGCTCTACTACTTGTACAAGTTGATTTGCATGTCTTCCCATTTTGTTCTTCATTTTTCACATTGTGTTCAGATGACTGGTTCAGATGTGAGGTGGGAACCATGAGTCATCTCAAAGTATTGTTTTAAGTAACTTGTTTTAAGTTCAGTTTTTTTCCCAAATTGCTTTAATTTTATATAGATAGTGTTTTTAATAATACAAGTATGTACTGTTTTGCTGTATGTACTGTAGTACATTCTGTGAAACAAAATGGACCTTGACCGGATATTACTATAGTCACAGTCTTTTTATTCAACTGTATTGTGATTGTAAAGGGTATTTTACCAAGATAACTGCTTGCAAATGATCCATAACTGCGTCAGAGATACCGCTGAAAACAGGAGTGGAAGCCTAAACTGTTATACAACATGATAAACCTTCTGTAATTTATGGAAATTCACAAGAATTATAAAAGAATGCAGTAATATACTGTTACGAGCCTGTGTAGCAGAAAGCTGTAACCCTTAAGAGGAAGGTATGAGAGACCTGATACTTTTGTTTGATGGAAGCCAAAAATGTATTAATGATGGAAAAAAGTATTATGAACAACACAGAAGATCAGCCAGATGAAACAGGTGAGGTGATGACACAGACTGACTGTTTACAGCAACAAAGTAGAGTTAGATTATTATAAATTATAAGGGCAGACATTGCTCAGATGGCCATTGAACCTTGCATACCTGTATACAATGCATCCTGGACCCCAAATGACAGCCAGAGGTGACAATGGCAATGAAGAAAGAGCAACCAGACTCAAATGGGGATCCCTTCTACAGGTGAAATGAGATACAATACAATACTTTTTTTTTGTTTTAATCTGAGACCAGTAGTGAAAATGCTTATTTGAATCTATGTCTAGAATAATTCATACTGCAGCAGGATAATTGTCCAGAACATATCTCAAAGTTTTGTAATTGTCGAGAAAAGATGATTGGCACAGAGTTTCCTACCAGCATCCTGACCTGAAACTCACCATGCATTTATAGGGGCACTTGAAGACAGAGAAGGTAAGCATTCAGTAACCTAACAAGATGCTTTTTGGAATATTGTGACATCATGCTGGGATAACATGGATCACCAGATTGTACACAAACTTGTGGAGTCCATGCTAGCTCGAGTGCATGCTGTCATTACAGCAAAAGGGGGACATACCAAATACTAATATATTCTGAAATCAAAAGGGTTTTTTTTTGGTATGCTGATTATATGCTTTGTTATGGAAAACATTGCATTAAATTAATGAAAAATGAAAACGAAACATTTTTACTGGTGGTCTCACACTTTTGGTCTCTACTCCATACATATACTATGTATATTCGTGAGAATATATTCACTGGGCTGATCAAGGTGACGCCAGATAATACTAATTAGCTGGTGTGTTGCTTCAGAGGGGGATTAACAGTGACGTACACATGTCAACATGTGTCTATCACAAAATAACTTTGTGTTTAGTAAGCAAAAAGTGCAAGTGGCAGGACTGATTTAATGATGCAGGCTTCTATTGACCAAATTGTCTGTCTTGTTTATGTAGTGCAGAGTGGAGATTTTCTCTAGAATAATATTCATTATCTCTCATTGTCCACAGCACAAAAATAATCATAATATGATTGTGATTTAATATGTTGTTCCCATCAAAACAGAAGCTGTTATTATGAGAATGTTTTCAGACCCAGTGCATTTTTTTCCAGTCCCCATTTAACCATCAGTGCATGATCCCATATGAAATGGAAGCCAGCGTTGACAGCTATTTGCAGCTGTAGTGAGGAGACAACCATGACCTTGGGTGTTTGCATCAAAAATAAGGATTAGCTCAGAGAAAACAGCTGCTGTGTTATCTATGGTGTGAACATGTGGCTTGTTTGCTGGATGAAGTCTGTATAACTAAACATCTACTTACTTGGAGCAGGCACAGTACCACGTGTCTTTTTGACCTTGAAGAGCCAGAAACTACCTGAGGACATTGGTTCAGTCATTGACTCAGTCAAGCTCCCACTCCTGTCATATGGACATTGAGTTTGAAAGTCTGTGAAAGAGTGGTGAAGAAAGATGGATGAGGATGTATCCAGTAGACAGGACTAGCAGACCTGTGTCAGTGCAATGCCTCATGGGTATGCCACATCCCGCATACACATAGCAAGAATCACGCTGAGAGATCCATACAAGTTTGACCAGGCTATGTTTGTACACCGTATCAGATGTTATATTATATAATTATACTGAAATTGCAAAGTCTGATGCAGTATTATATTTATTAAAAATGAGCAGCAGTGAGCCATGGGTATATAAATCCTTTATTTGATATGATGGATATTAATGTGCAATCCATCTTTGCTATATACTAATGTAGAAGATCCAAGGAAATGTATAGGGAAATTCGGGAAACCAAGTGTTAGCCTACACTTGTGTACTTGTGATGCCGACAGCTGCACAAACACAGCCACAAACATGAACGGCACAGTGCGTTGACTAACGTTCATTTAGAATTCAATTCATGTGTGTAAGGAACTTTAAATTTAAAAACGGCTCCCGGATTTGTTTCTAGCTCGGAGTTTAGCGCGCGGCGCGGAGGTCTGTTTATTTTTAGGTTCTTCTGCGTCTGTGATCTGTTTTATGTATTTTATTGGTTAATAAAAGTTCACAGTGCGTGTTTTTAATTGTGTTGTAGCATTTATACCTGGGATTTAGCGTACGAGTGTGTTTTTAGTGCAAACAGTGGCTTAATACAGTAGTAAAGAACGACTTGCAGTCTGTGTAAGTGTGACCTGAGGAGGGTGAGTTGCAATTCGGCGTCTTTGCTTGTACTTGTACCCTTGCACTAACTGGTAAAAGTCTCTTATCACGGCCTTAAAAAAGTAAGTTTTGAGCAAGTTTGCAGTGATTGATATTTGTGTGGCCAACGCCACAAAGATAAAGCTAGTGAGAGATCTAGGTACAAGCCAACAGTTCTTGTTATCTTTCTTTAGCAGTTGTTTCTGTAGGCTGTCGTTTATAACTTTTAGACAGAAAGAAAATCGGAATTGGCCAGTCATATTTAAAAAAATCGGAAATCGGAATCAGGCAGGAAAATTGCACTCCATGTCTAGTATATAGTATAACTTAGTTGTTTATTGATCATCACTCACACTAGGGTTATTTCAGAGTGACTAGATAATACTACCTTGACTGATGGTATAGTTGGTTACTGAGCTATCGCGAGAGTAGAAAGGAGAGACGAGAAAGAGACAGACATGGTTGGAACGTGAACAGAACATGTGTTAATAAAGTAAGCATAAAACTGATCTAAAGGACTGTTTATTTTAAACAACACAACAATAGTTAAAATAAAGGTTCTGGCAGATTTACAAAACGAGATATCTCTCAACCTAACGCGTGTCTTTGGAATATGGGAGTACCTGGAGTAAGCTGATGTGGACATGGGGAGAACATGCAAACTTCACACAGGTGGAGTCTACGTTTTGGATCAAACTGAAGACTTCCAGAGTTGTGAGGTGACAGCACTAACCACTTGCACCATCATAAAACGTAACAGCTTTGCTGTAGTTCCTAGACTGCACAAAAAAAGCATGCTACATCCCGATCTGTGTGGGACTTTAGTAAACGGAATGTCATAATATTAGCAATGGGACTGTGGTAGCCTAGTGGGTAAGGTACTGGACTATGGACCACAAGGTCCAGGGTTCAAATCCCACCTGTGCCAAGCTGCCACTGTTGGGTCCTTGAGCAAGGCCCTTAATCCACAATTGCTTGGATTGTAAGACTGTATCAATTATAAGTCGCTCTGGATAAGGGTGTCTGCTAAATGCTGTAAATGTAAATGTAGCAACACCACTGGTGCACTGACTTCTCTATTTAGCATAATAGTATTCTGATAGCAGTGTGCCAGGCTCCTAAGCCACAGTCTTTGCTGCTAAGGAGGTTTTGGCACCGACCTTCTCTTTAATGAATATTTAAGTCCACTAGATGCACCAGTATGCACGTAGTTATGCATGCCACGTGGAAGGTATGACTGCAGCTTTTCCAATAAACATTATGGTACAGCTAATGTGAATGCAAAACTATTTTTGTCATGATCAGTGTTCCATTCCCTATGTATCTGTTGTGTGGTGTTTGTGATCCATTACCACACAATGTAAATGTCAGAGTGGCGGGCAGTATCGAGGTACAAGTATCGAATCCTACACGTAAACGTTCAACAATGCTGAATTATTGCAAGTTTCCTTGCAAGATGCCATTTTAGCCAAAGTAGCATGCGCATAGACAGTGACGTTTATGTATGAATGATGAATGTGTAGCACCTTCTTCAGTAGGCCAAGAAGGGTTAGACAGGTATGGGCCAGCTTCTGTAGTGAAAATAATAAATCTGATTGGTCAGATTTTCTTGTCCGTTTGCTAATGGACTCACATTACCGAACCCTTCAATATATGATTAGAAGGGGCATGCAAACATGTAGTTAGAAGCCATTCTAATGAGCAGATTTGATTGATTAGTAGCCCTCCCAGTCAGATCTGCGTCCTGTAGCAACCAAGAGAACACAGAGAAGCATTTTGAATTGGATGATGTTTTTGATTTTACTTTATTCATGAAATATTTTACATACACCTGTGTGTTACCCCTTTCTCAGAAGGGTTAGGAGGGCCTGGCTGCACACCACTGGTAAGTACTGGTTAGCAACCAAAATAAATGTAGGAGCTACAGGGTCCGATTTTCCCATTTTGTACTAGTGCGTAAATAGCTATCCAACCAAGCTATGTCCCATACTTCATACAATAACAGCTGTCAAAATAAAACAGAAATTTGAATTTGCTGTTAATGAGGCAAAGGTTCATCTAATGTTTCCCCTTGTTTTTGCATCAGTTTGCAGAATTTTTGGTGACATTTAAATGAGGGCTAAACCAGTATCTTATGGGATTAGGGCTGGCACAAATGTAAATGTATAATGCATGAATTTAAACGTTTTCTTTCTGTTAATGTAAATTAACCGAAACATGAATAAATTGTGTTTAATTAGATACTGATATTTGTTGTCTTCTTTAATTAAATGTAAAAATGTATTACCGTATTTTCCGGGCTATAAAGCGCACCGGATTATAAGACGCAATATCAATGATCAGCTGCTAACGGATCTATTTTCATACATAAAGCGCACCGGGTTATAAGACGCATGAAATGAAACAAAACTCTTAAGTTCCCTCGGAAGCTCAGTTTGGTCTTTACCTGGCGCAGGGCGTCTTCTTGCTTCCTCCACTTCCGTACCACTGATTCGTTAATGTTGAATTCTCTCACAGCTGCTCTATGTCCATGTTGTACTGCGTGACCGATAGCGTTGGGTTTGAAATCCGCTTCGAAAATGAATGAATGAATGCACACACCGTAATGGTGAAGCACATACCGTATTACTCCCGATGCTGCGCCCACTAAGTTCCCAAGCTCGTTAAATTACCAAGGCCGTGATTCCGTGATATTATAAAACATTTTGAAAGTTTATGAGCGCCGTGTACCATCTACAATCGGTTCTAGGTCAGAAAGCTCAACCAGAATTAATTCATACATTAGACGCACCGCATTTAAAGGCGCACTGTCGATTTTTGAGAAAATTAAAGGATTTTAAGTGCGCCTTATGGACCGAAAAATACGGTAAATTGTTGAATCCAGTTGGTAGCCCCATATACGATTGTTGTTAACAGTACTCCACTATATGGAGCCATAGAAGATGGCTCGCTGTTTCAACATGATAGTATGTGGTTTTGGATTGATTCATTGGATGGTGTTTTGACAGTTTGTTCTTCTCTGACTCAGGTTGACTCAGGTCAACTATGTTACTTGTAGCGACACCAATATTTACCTGTTTGCAACTCATAGCATGGTAATTGTTGCAGCCAAATGAATCATGATGATTTGTAGTAGACGTCACTTGGCAGTGATTAATAACAAAGTGGTTTGTACTGTGTATTACCACTCTGAGTGGTGGAAAAGTACCATCCTGAATGTCTATGAATGTCTATTCTTACAGTCACGTTATAAATTGTACCATCTAAGGCGAGTATTATGGCGTTTTCTTGGAGGTGGTAGCAGAATTTCGAGAGAAAGATTGTGACAAATTAGGCAATTTTTTGTTCCTTTGTTAAATCTAAGATAATGTTTTTAATGAAAATTTGGATCCTGGTCTGGTTAATTCCTTATCTAAAGAACATCCAGAACATATTTTTTCTCCTTTACTTTGGGAAATTTTGGTAAAATTAGACCTGACACATGAAGCCAGCCACTGCTTATTTTTGACTGCAGTACATGCAACGTCTTTATACAGATGAAGGTTTTGGCAGCCTGCGACTGGACACTTAAGCTCACAGATGCCCAAGTTTGGCTATATGCCATCTCCCACCCATAGAGCAGGGGCAATTAATCTCCCAGCCACAGATGGCTTAAATGCTAAGTTGTCATTATTTAAAGCAGTTATTCTACTGTTTTGATTTTTTTTTCTTCCTTAACAGTTGTTGTTGCTGTAGGTCTAAAAGGTGCTGAGTAATGATTTTATAATATTACTTTATTACTTTATCCCATTGCTACATGTTTATCAGTAACAATTTATTATAACTATAATTGATGTACATAGTATCTCAATGTGTTACTGTGAGACTTTCACAAACGGTGACCTTTGTTTCAATGTATTACTTTGCTGTTCACATGACCACTTACGGGCTTGATTTTCATCGGTTTGGCTCAAACAATTGCCTTTTTTGATCTCGAATACAGTGAGTGCCCCTGTCACCTTCAGCCATCTGGAACCACAAAGGCAGGAAGTAGCAGGTTCTGTGAGAACCCGCCAGGTTTTATTTCTCCGTGTTCAGGGTGTGAAGGGGAAGGGCAAGGTGCTGTCAGGACATGCTAAGAGCAGGGGAGGATTATAGCTTAAATCGTGGAGACCAAGCTGCTGCTGCTGCTCCTGTTCCTCTCTCTGCACTGCGCTATATGATTCATAACAAGTGTTCCCATCACTCTGCAGCACTGTGTGAGAGAGAAAGGGAGGGGAGAGGAGGAGAGGGAATCTCTGATCATCCTGTTCCTGCCTGATGTAGTGGTGCAGTGTTACACAATGGCGCTGACTCAGACTGATGAAACTGTGTATCTGTGTGTATGCGTGTTGCAGATCCGTGCAGATGTAATTGTGCTTTATGGGGGGTACAAAATGTGGTCCTTCATTCTCCATTGGTCCATTCTTCATTCTCCAGCAGTACTTTATTTTTGTATTTATCTTTCAGCACTTGCTGGTTGTTATTGTACCGTTTCCCATTCTTTCTCTTATTTCCTTTGTTTTCCTCTTGTTCCAAGTTGATAAATAATTCAGAATTGGAATATGACACTGGCAGATTTAATGTAGTCCTTATTTCTGCGTGTTTATTACTTTTGTCATCACAAATATGTTAAAAATAATTTTATAACCTAATTTTTAGCCTACTTATATAAAGCTCCCCTTGTCTCGCATGGTGTATAGCACGCACTCACACATGCCAGCGTGATGTCCGGGTTTTAATCATTTATTTCTCCACCTGCTGGATCAGAGCTTGGTTCCTGGTGACTGCAAATCGAGTGCTTCCGTTCATACAGCAGGCATGCATGAGCAGAGATGCCATTACAGGTGTTTGTTCCCCCAGCTGGCTCTGGTTCATGTGTGCCCTGTTCTTGCCAGTTTAAGCCTCCAGACTGTACCTGGTACTGTGGTAGCCTAGCGGGTAAGGTACTGGACTATGGACCAGAAGGTCCAGGGTTCAAATCCCACAGCTGCCACTGTTGGGTCCTTGAGCAAGACCCTTATTGCTTGGATTGTAAGACTCTATCAATTGTCGCTCTGGATAAGGGTGTCTGCTAAATGCTGTAAATGTAAATGTAACTAACTGTGCTAGCATAGGTGCATAGGTTCTTGAGCATTCAATTTCTGTTTGAGATTGTGGTAGTCTAGCGGGTAAGGTACTGGACTAAGGACCAGAAGGTCCAGGGTTCAAATCCCACCTCTGCAAAGCTGCCACTGTTGGGTCCTTGAGTAAGACCCTTAACCCACAATTGCTTGGATTATAAGACTGTACCAATTGTAAGTCGCTCTGGATAAGGGCGTCTGCTAAATGCTGTAAATGTAAATGTAAATTTACCTGTAACAAGCCTTCACATGGTGGGGGTCTATATATGTGTGTACAGTGTATATACTCCTGGGTAAAAAAAATGGGCCAAACCTAAAATTGCAAAATAATAAGCTGGAAATGGCAAAATTCAGTTAGTCTTCTTGTACGGAAAGACAAAATCATGAAAAGATTGAAAAAATGTATTATAACATTTTTTAAAAATCTTCCAAAATATCTTGTCTTGTTTATTTTCTTAAAGGATGAGTCGTTGAATTAGTAATCTGCCACACCTGATGCAGTCCATCAGAAGTGTAAAACAAGCTTTTAAGTAGAACGAGGAATGAGACTGAGTGAGAATATCTGCTCCAAAAAAATGCAAAATATCACGCCGGTGTTGGTAGCAGATACCACATAGCTGGTCTTTGTCAGGCCACCTGCAGCTATTCTGAAATTAACAAGACCCTAAAGGCACAGCAAAACCCTGTTTCACTATTTATTTAAATTTGACTCTTTCTTCTGTAAAAATATTTTACACAAGACTTAAAATATTTAAGTGAATCAAGGGGAAAGGCTATCCCATACTAAGTTACTTTATTTATTTGTTTAACTATTTCTAATCCACTGACCATTTATTTGCTATTGAGACCATTAAAAGCTTAATATTTAGCAATTTTGTTTGGTCCTTTGGTGAATGGTTTATTGATTGAGAACAGTCCTCAGGATTCTCCTTTTCTCACTCGCACATCAGTTTCATTTATTTGTCAATTGTCTTCACTCGGTTTCATTCTGACATCAATGCTGTATGAACAAAGCATTTTGAGAAAGATCCAGAGTCACAGTGTTTGCGACGGATACAAATGAATCACAAACTGTGTGTTAGTAAGCACCACCCAGTATGACAAGTTGTCTAGAAATGACCCTTGTAATTGTTTGTGTGTGTCTTGCTGAGGCTTGCCTGTCTTGGTGGTCTGTGATTATATACTTATGATCCTGGTGTTAATCTCTGGGAAATAGCAGATCAGAAAGTCACATCACTTGACCAGCAGATTCAGTGGTGCTTGGAAATTGTTGGATACCACGGACAGTGATGGCTTTATGATAAGGCTATGGACTTGCGTTTATACCATTTCCAAAGAGCCCAGTAAGGTACAATCCAAGCACTTAGTGTTTGCTCAAGTGCCCCACAGTTGCATTGTGGTTGTTGTAGGACTTGAACCACTGACGTCTAATCAGAGGGCTGAGAGTTTAAGTCCTGGCTTTGCCAAACTGGTACTGTTGGGTCCTTGTATCTGTGCAGTAAGTCTAAACATGAGACTGGTTACTTTTGTCTGTGTCCCTTACTGCTTTGTAGTCATAGTACCTGACAAACACTCTCTCACTCACTCTCTTACTCCCTCTCTCTTTCCGTCTGCCACTTTGTCTCTCTCAACATCCTGGAGTCCTACAACCTACCATGCTCTCAGTATTGTTAGCCATTTTTGACCTGCCAGAGAAGAAAAAAGTCCCATTCATTATTTACTATGATTTATCTAGCTTCCTGTTTGGATGTTTACTCGCTGTAGTTGTCAATAACAAATTGCTCACCACCGAATTCCAATCTCTGTAAGACCATTACAAAATTCCTGTGAAACATGGACAAAGCTCAACCACAGTATTATAAAAAGAAGTGTTTTTGGTTCGCATGTGAAACAAGGAAGTGGGTGGGAGGTGGGTGGTTGTGTAGAGCAGATTCAGCACCCATGGGCAGGATATCTTCAGTTAATCGGGACCTGGGTGCTTCCGTTGTGGAACATGTACTCCAGCACGTCTCCATGCTCCAAGCTTGACCCAGAATAAAGCTTTCAGAAGAGCCGTCTTCTTGTGGCTGCTGACCAGCACAAGACTTTACACACACTCATGGGCTTTAGGGCTTCAGGCTCTCTGCTGAGTTTTCATGATTCTGTAAAGTGGATGTCGGTACGTGGCAGGTGCATTGGCATTATTCCAGCAGCCTGTTGGACTGAAGCATGCACCCTGTTTTTCTAAGTGTGGTAGTTTCCTAAACTCCTTTAGGGTTTGAGTGCTTATTGCACATGATTGTGCAGATTTGGTTTTACATAACCCTGTAGGTTACGTGTAAGACAGAAACACAAGCATATGTTGCTGGTTTCAGATCAGCTGATCTTATCAAGCACAGAACAACTATTGAATGTAATTTTGGCAGAATGCAGTTGACTAATAACACAAACACCTGTATTTGTTTGTGTCCATTTTGAATATATTTACTGAATAGTTTACAGTCTGGGAAATATTTGAACATTTATATGCAGTAACATTTCCTCTGATGTTAAATTTATCATGTCCTTGCATCATCATTGGGGTAAAATATCCAGAAGCAGTTTTGAATTTAATTATTCCCTCAAAAAGATGTTTTCCACTGCTATGCTTTAGACTTGCTATGAGGTTTTGTTGCAGGTGTGCAGTGTCTTTTTTTCCACCCCAAAACCATTTGTGTCAAAATGTTCAACTTTTTCTTCTGTCCACAGATTTGAAATATAGTTGGAGATTGTTTTAAACAAATTTGAGATCATTGTTAGCAAAAATCTAGCAATATTTCTACTAGGTCATACTAGGTTCAGTTCATTCATTCAATTATATAGGACATAGTAAGACATACTAATTCATGTCAGTCTGTCTGAAGTGTGTTCACACCCATCCACTAAAATGAACTATTGATTACTGTAGGTTGACATGATGCAGTAGCATATTTTTTTTCTGACAATGCCATGGTAGAACAAGATCAGACAAATCAGAAACGAGATAGCTAACCTGTGCTGGCTTTGAAATTCTGTCAGTTTTTAGCTATTTATGTTTTGGACATGTTTGATATTTATTTTTCTTTATTATCTGGCTATATTAGCTAGTTTGGACCCCAACTACTGTGTGGAGGGAAGCTGTAGGTCAGCATTTTATCAGCAGACAGCAGACAGCTAGTATGAATCTGTGTGAAGGAACAGACTACGCTTGTGGTCCATCTACCACCTTTGCCAGCATTTTGTATAGCTAAGACGGTGACATAAACTCAGGTTTTAGCAGTGGTGAGTAGATTATACTGCTGTACCACCTGAGTGTGGTTTAACATTTTCAGAAGTTTTATTTAAAGGCAGAATTTAAAGCACACAGAAACGAAGTACCTCCAAACCATTAAGGGTTAAAATGCCACCATATACATTCACCGATTACCTAATTAGGTACACTTCATTGTTTATACACTGTTCCACGTGCCATATAGATGTACTTTGTAGTTCTACAATTACAGGCTTTTGTCTAACTGTTTCTTTACATACTTTATTCCCCTTTACTCTGTTATTTAATGGTCAGAACCCCCACAGATCAGGTACTATTTGGGTGGTGGATCATTCTCAGTACTACAGTGACACTCAGTACTACAGTGGTGGTGGAGTGTGAGTGCGTGTTTTGCTGGTATGAGTGGATCAGACACAGCAGTGCTGCTGGATTTTTTTTTACACCTCAGTGACACTGTTGGACTGAAAATGGTCCACCGACAAAGGCAAAATTCTGTGAGCACTAATGAAGGATTAGAGGGTGACTAACAAACTGTGCAACAACAGATGAGCCACTGTCACTGACTTTACATCTACAAGGTGGAGCAATTAGTCAATGTGTCTAATAGAGGGCACACTTGAGTGAACAAAGTGTTTCGAAACTCCAGCAGCACTGCTGTGTGATTCGTGAGTGTAGACATCTGTAATAAAAGTAGGCATAGCTCTGAAACGCAGTAGTGCTTTCACAATATCAGTATACCATTACTGAAAATGCCCTGGCTTTACCCCGTTCACATATACATTCAGCAAATGATGTTTTATTGAGATACGCAAATGTACATTTGCCATGAAAGTCCCATTACTAGGCCTTAATAAATCCAGCGATACAGCCGTTGTGAAATGACCCTCTTAAAATGCATTATACATATAGGAATAGGCTTAGACTACTTTCACTGCTGAGCAGAACCATTACTGTAATGCACAGTAATGGAAAAAGGACTCTGTCAGATCTACTTCTCTCTCCTAATGTACTACACTCAAACACTTGGGGAAGAGTGTGCTTGAGTGTCTCTGTCATTCCCCAAACTCTACCCTTTCTTATCACAATGGAGTACGGATCATGGGGATCATCGCCTAGATCTGCACTCCCAAGCACAGCTCAGTTTCTCATTAAACGTGGCAGAGATTGCAGAGGATCAACACATTAATTCAGCACGTGCACACGCATGGCCTCTGCCCAAGCACTGTTACTATGCCAACATTCCCACAGAGAAACGTTGCAGAATTAATTGGAAGAGGTTGTGCACGGGTTTTAAAGATTACATGTGATGGCATGATCTGACTATGCAGCAGTTTAAGAGATTTCATTCCAGTTTTGATGGCCATGCACAGAAGAGACTAGTTTGTTCATTGACTCACTTTCTAAATTTTACAGCTCACACAGTTGGCATAGACATGGCGATCAACTGGTGCAACAAGTCAATTCCGACCAGTATGGTATGGTTCTGGGTCCCACTGCTGCCCAATTTATATTTCATATCTTAATCTCACACACAGTCTTTGACCTCCCACTGCTGAATATGTATTTTATAATGTGACATTCTAGCAATGTCTTGGTTATCCCACTCGGCAATAATTGTCAAGTAATTTTCACTGAACGTTTATGATTAATCATTGGAGGTAACTCAGTTTCTGGTTTGCTTCTTTAATGTTATGTCTGTTGTTAATGTGTGGCTTTTGTTGCACTCTCTACAGTGGTCAGTTAAATATGTGATCTGTGATCCAGACCTCGCTCTGAATAATGGCGTCTGCTAAATGCTGTAAATGTAAATGATCTGATCTGATCCAGAACTCTGTTTGACTGTTCTCTGCAGGTCTTCCAGAACAGTACTACAGCCTGGTATGGTTCCTGAGCCCCATCCTAGGCCTCATGTTCACTCCTGTGATAGGATCTGCCAGTGACCGATGCACGCTGCGCTGGGGTCGCCGCCGGCCCTTCATCCTGGCTCTGTCTGTGGGTGTGCTCATTGGCGTAGCGCTGTTCCTCAATGGATCTCTAATAGGTGAGCAACCAGGCAGGGTTAAGCCTCTTACTCCTCTCTCTTTGCATACACTCATTGACAAAAAAAATCACCCAGATAGAAATGTCAGATTGCTGTAAAACTTGCTGTAAAAAAAAGTCAGAAAACAGTAAAACACTGGGTCTTGCCACAAGAGGGTGTAGAATGCTTCTCCTGCCGCTCTATTAAAAATGCTCTTGGAGGCTATTTTTGGGTAGTGTACTTATTGGTGAGATATTGTTGACAGCAAGACATTTTGCTTCTTTGAAACACTATAATCACAGGTATACAGGCCTGTGGTCCAGTAAGTTTATAATCCTAATTATTAATAAGGTATTTAACCTACTTACATTTGCATGTAGTCACCCTTATCCTGAGCTACTTGCATCTGATATACTCTTTAAATCCAAGCGGCAACTTGGCAGAGGTGGAAATCCTGGATCGTCCTGGCTGGAGTTATCATAGGGAAAGGAGGAGGGGGTTGGATCATGACAAGAACAGTGTCTTTTGAAAGCAACACACTACAAATAAAAACAGCCTCTTGTTTGCCACAATTTCTGTATGCTTTGTGCTACCTGAAATACCTGCTTGTGTTTTAAATACAACAGGAAATATGTTGCATTAGAGTTTCTCGAGGAGGGAGGGAGGGAGTCGCACACAACTTTACAGTGAAATAAGATTTTACTCATCTTAAATAGTAAAACAATAGAAAATCATAGACAATCAGTATGTGGTGGTCAATGGTTTTTGTTTTGATGGCTAGAAGGCATCATGAGACTCCAACACAGGCTCCTTCAGGGGTAGCTGCTACACCGCTGTACCACCTGAGTCAGGCAAGATGAGAACAATACATTTTGGAGGTTTATACAATTTACAGTTTACACAATTGGCTGTGTCATAAGGAGAGTAATAAATTGGACACAACAAGCATGGTCTCTTCCTCAATGCAGATTCTTTCTCACCATACAAGTCATTCTCTGGATTGAAGGCCTTGGGCAGAACAATGGGGAGAAAAGTGTAGGAGGGAAGGGGTAAAAAAGTAAATATTTGTGTGGATTTACATGCCACCAAACTTTTAATGTAGTTTCAGTCGAAATAAGATGCACACAGATTCAAGCTGTCTTGATTTAAAGAGCAAAAGCTGTAGATTCGGGACTGTTTTTCAGTTTGTTTTTAATGAGCTGTAATGAAAAAGTATTGATATGAAATTTCACCATGTTTCTTATCCTCTTTGATAATGGTGACTTTAAGGTTAAAATAGGGTGGCACGGTGGCGCAGTGGTTAGCGTGGTTGCCTCACAGCTCTAGCGTCCCCAGTTTGATCCCTACCCTCAGACTTCGCCTGTGTGAAGTTTGCCCTGTCCATGTCGGTTTACTGTGAGCACTCTGGTTTCCTCCCACAGTCCAAAGACATGCACTAGGTTAATTGATTACACTAGATTGGCCCAATCTGAGTATCTTTGACTAGTATCTTGTGCCTGTCGTAAATTGCAATTGATTCCGAAAGTGACATTAAACATAAACCTAATACACAAACAAACAATAAGGTTAAAATGCTTGATTTGTTAGTTAGTTTTAAGATATATTAGAATCAGAGGGGAAGGTTGTTCCTCTGTGGGACCTACCAAATCCTTGTTTCACCTCTAACACTCCCTGGTGGCTAACACCAGTATTGCTCTGCACTTGGGCCCACCAACCCACCAAGATGCACTGTGACACTGCTGCACCCTAACAGTGTCTTAAGATGTTACGGTTATCTGTTCTGCAATCTTGTTCAATTTAGTGAACTTAATTTATCATTAATAGCAAATGTCATGCTCTGGTAACAAGAGTACCATCTCTGAAATGATTAATAAAACACAACTGGAGCTTAATTCTCAACTCATGTAAGCAGTTTACCAAAGTTCTGCATGATATTTGAATATTCCCAACAAGTACCCCATATAAATCAATTTTGAGTAAGGTTTTTATTGTACGTGGATACTGCACATGCACTAAAGACTTTAGATTAGGTTACTTTTTTTTATTATTCTTCTCATAGACCTGGTTGTCTGTAGCTTGTTAAAGCTACCCTCTGGGATTTAGAAATTAATGAGCCATTCTGTTTTTTTCACAGAAACTGCTGAGTACAAAGTCACTCTGTTGGTTAATGTTGTACTTCAGACAGGATTCTCTCAAAGCTGCAAGGCAAGCAAGAATACACCTGATATTCATCATTATACAATTAAGAACTTCTTCTGTACTTCATATTAGCACTTGGATTGAGTAGATAAATGCCCTACAGCTTATGGTATTAGAACACCATTAGGAGGACCTGCTTGTTGAACCCATTTCAAGCTGAGCATATGACAACATAAGCGATCGCCTTAACCCAATTTAGCATCCAGCCTATCATACAGCCCTGCTTCTGATGTCTGTTATCTCCAGACAGACTGGAGTGAGTAAGCACGGAGTGGATTTTAGTAGGGCTCACATTTGCTGTTGTGTTTGTGTAAGCCGCATATCAGAAATAATGGGGATTGATAATGCAACAGATCAGCATAGCATAATACATTTTTAAAAGAATTCAGTATCTGCATTTTTCTCTTCCTGGTCAGAGTTGCAGGCAATTCGGCTCCTATCCCAAGAAATACAGGGCGCAGGTGCAAGCTTTCACTGGATAGGACAGCGGTTGTAGAACTGGGTTAGCCTGTGGACTGTGGTAGCCTAGTGGTTAATGTACTGGACTATGAACCACAAGGTCCAGGGTTCAAATCCCACCTCTGCCAAGCTGCCACTGTTGGCTCCATGAGCAAGGCCCTTAACCCACAATTGCTTGGATTGTAAGACTGTATCAATTGTAAGTCACTTTGGATAAGGGTGTCTGCTAAATGCTGTAAATGGAAATGTAAAAGGTTACCAGTCTCCCCTCCCTCAGACACAACCCATTGTGCCTGTATGTGATACCCAACCCAGACTAATTTCTAAATGAACTCCCCCTGTCTCCTTTACTCCGGTTTCCTTCAAGATTGAAATTGTATGTTTTAGATCAGCTGGGATCTCAAGTGTCCCAGAGTTTGTGCGTTGTGGGTGTTTAGTGTTCTGTGTGTGCTCTGTGTGTGTGTTGCCCTGCAATGGACTAGCGCCCTCTATAAGTGAAATCCCCACCTTGTGCCCTATTCAGATGGTTAAGAGCTGCCCCCAGCTAATCTGAATTAGATTAAACATGTATGGAAAATGAATGAGTGAGTAAAGCCATGTATTCATTGTCATACCCACTTAATCCAATTCAGGGTTGTAGGGAACCGGAGTCTAAACGCTATCACGTGGCACAAGGAAGGAAGTGACCGCAGTCCATTGCAGAGCACATATACTCACAGCCACACACACACTCACTCCCACTGGGACATTTTACAGTTACCAGTTGACCTAACATATGTCTTTGGAATGTGGGGCGACATCAGAGTACCCAGAGAAAAGGGCGAACATGTAAACAGATTGAGTCCAGGCAGGGAATTGAATCAGGGATCTGTGGAGATGTGAGGCAACAGCACACTTGCACCACCATGTTGCATAAGTGGTTAGTGTGTTCAACAACAATACACATTTTGCCTAATAGTTTATTAACCGACCCAGCAGCAATCTGGTTTTCTGTTACCTCTGGACTTGGTCACTTGGTCACCATTCACAGGGCACAAATAGTCACTGGATGGTTAATTTTCTACAGTCCCTACAGAAAATTAACATGCCTGGTTAAAATGATTACCTTTTTGTAATATGCCACCCTGAAAATGAAAAGTCATTAAACATAACTTTTCTCAGTTGTATTTACACAGTATAACCCTCAACATCAAAGTGAAAAAATGTAATCATGCTGATCAGTTATTAAAATGTCATTATTAAAATGCCTGATTTGGATAAGTGATCATCATTTATAATGATAATGGTAAAAATGACAATTCTCACCAGTTCACAGACCAGGCTAATGGGCCCCCAACTGATATCAGTTGTAGTGGTTTGATTACTTCAGAATTAAACTGGCTGTTCTTGAGGAATCTACATCTAGTAGTTCATGGAAGCACAAAAAATGAACAGAAAGAGCTTCGAGATAAAGTTGTGGAAAGGCAAAAGTTATGAGAGTGACACAAAGATTACATAAGTACATTTGTGAACATTGAAGAACTAGAAATTGTATAATAACACCAACACCTTGAATAAATTAGGCTATATCGCAACACTGAATGATAACTTTACAAGCTTGACGCAAAGCTGGCCTACAAGGGAATCAGGCTAGATAGTAGTATCTTTTTGGGGGTGGGGTGTGTGTGTGTGTTTGGGGTATGGGCAGGTGGTATGTTGGGTTGTGGTGCCACCGAGTCGCTTTTGCACTTCTGATGGCAAAATGATGGCAATATGTTTTATGTGGTGTTTTGGCACAGCTATTGCGATTCTTGAATATTTGACCATATGGAGCTGTTCTACATTTGCATTCATTTACATTTAGAATCCTTTATACACAGCGACTTACCATACCATATTTTAATGTCCAATTTTTTAAGCAGTTGTGGGTCAATGGACTTGCTCAAGAGCCTAACAGTGGCAGCTTGGCAGGGCCTAGACTTAAACCCTAGACCTAAGCACTACAGCTTTCCCAGAGGCTATTTTTTGGTGCCCTGTGGTCACCCAGCACATTACTAAGTCACTTAATATTGTAGTTTTCTTTTGGTCGTTTGGATTTGCTTGAAAAGTACAAAAGTAGTGATCTAAGTTATTGTTTGAATAGTGTTTGTGTTTACAATGTGTGAAGTTGTATTCTACAGTTAGAACTATTGTATTGTTAGTTCTTAGACTTTGGCATACAGAATTCTTCTGCTCTTTGTAACTCCACTGTTTCTCTTGCGTAATACATTATTGTAGTTTAAACTTTTCAAGAAGCCATAAATCTGTTTTTTGTTTTTTCTCTACCTAGTAGAATGACCTATTGTAACCTCACACAGTCAGCTGGTGTTGGTGACTAAGAGAGAGAGGGAGTGCGTAAGCTATCTGCCCTCATTCGACTCATAGTGTGTATGTGTTTGTATACATATGTGAGTGAGATTGTGAACCCTGTCTGTGGCTGTGACATGGGAAAGGACTAGGAACCAGTTCACAGGAAAAGACTTCCTGTTGTGCCCTCTTTTACCTTTTATTGCCTATCTGAAACAATTTCCTGTCTCCAGCATTAGATCGCTGTGTGCCGACTTTTTCCATTGTCCGGTAAAAGTCTTTGCTTAGTGCTGATACAGTTCAAATCTGACTTATAACATGTTTCATATTCTCCTCTTTTCATATTCTCCTCTTTTATTTTCTTTCTTCTTTTAACCCCAGCAAATGTAGGATGCTTTCCTGAGTTGAATAAGTTGAATAAGTGATCAGCCTCTATAGAGTAACCATTGCTCAATTACAACCACCCACTTTCCAGTTCACACACCAGCAAAACTGGCCTCAATCAGACATTTCTTCAGAATAAAATTGGCTATATCGGATGCCACTACTAGTAGTTCATGGTAATACAAAGACTTGAGCATGGTTGGAAATGTGCCTTCAGAAGAGCTCCGGGATAAAGTTGTGGAAAGTTAGAAGGAGGATACAAAAATATTTAAAACATTATGAACAATGAACATTATTAAGAACTGGAAGTCTATGGCATCACCAATACCCTCCCTCAATTGGGCCGTCCCTCCAAGCTGGAAGACTGAACCTGAAGGGTATTGATCAGGGAAGCTACCAAGAGACCAGTGGCGACGATCTCATAAGCTTTAAACAATGTTAGTCTGTTTGGCAGCCTGGCAAGAAAGAAGTCTCTTCTGAAAAAGTGAAACACTGAGATTCATTTGCACTTCTGATAGCATGTGGCAAAATGTTTTCGCTGGTGTGGTGGCACAGCTTTTAAGATTCTGGACTATTAACCAGAAGGTCCAGGTTTAAGTCTCAGCACTGCCAAAACTGCCACTGATGGGCCCTTGAGGAAGGCTCTTAACCCTCAGTTGGTTGGAACCTGGTAAGACTGCAACAGTTGAGTCAAATGTATCATAGTGCTGAAAATGTCTGTTCTGAATAAGTGCCACACTGAGTCATGTTTGTGCTTCTGATAGGACAAAACAGTTTGTGATTAGATGAGACCAAAACTGAACCTTCTGGACTAAAATGCAGGCACTATGTTTTGCGTACAAACCAACACAGTCCACCATACCAACTGTCCAACAGTGTGGTGGCAGCGTTTTGTCATGGGGCTGTTTTTATTCTATGGGGACTTTGCAGTTGGTCAGGACTGGAGGGGAAATAGATGCTGCCAAGTTCTTGATGAAAACCTGAAGCCCGTTTCTAGACAGCTGAAGATGAGCAGGTTGTTCACCTTCCAGCACAACAAAGACTTTAAACGCTCCAAAAAAAACCCCAATTCAGTAGCTTAAGGATGGGAAGGTGAATGGCAGAGACCTAAATCTAATAGAAAATCTTTGGTTGGACATAAAGAGAGCAGTCAGATGAGACACACCCAAACATATTAAAGCAAAATATGACTCTATAAATTATGAAATCAATGAACTCAGCACTTTTATAAATCTGTTACTCTAGTTTTTTCATTTTGTATTAATCGTCAGAGTTATCATTGCTGTCACTTAAAGGTTGTACAGCAAAATGTGTGAATAAACCTGGAAAGATGCTTTTAATAAAGTTTGATTTTAGGCTGTAACATAAACGTGACCTTTTCATGGGGGTATGGTTTTGTATAAGCACTGTGTTCATTTAAAATGTCTTAAATAGATTTTGAGATTTCATGCATGAATTTGCTTTAAACTATTATTATTTTTTAAATTGTACTTTATCAGATTTCTGTTCCCTAAGACACCACAATGATTCCTTTGCTCAGTTGTGTTATTATCATGTTTATTTCAGTATTGATAAGGTTTTATGCATGTTGGGCTAAAATATAAAAAAATTTATAAAGCCCAGACAGCTGATGGGACCAAGTACTTTATACAAGATGTCATATTTGACACACCAAGTTGACACATTCAGTTATGTTAAAGGGTGAAGAACCTCCACAATGTGAAACATGCCAAAGAACAATTACTATACAACATTTCCTCATTGAATGCCCTAGATACCTACCAGAAAAACAAAGTCTCAATATCAAACACACAAACCTAAGTATTCAATCAAGATAAAGTGAGCAAAGCACTGAAATTTCTAACCATCATTTAAGGACAACCAGTGTGATACATGACCCTTCCTGCCTGAAATGGCCGATGTGCTGATATGACGTTAAACCTTATCAATCAATAAATCTATTTTTATAAAACACTGATATTGGAGATGGCTATTAGGGTATAGAAGTCATTACTGAATATTTTTTGCTTTCAGAAAAGGAGATGAAAAGTATTACAATCTTAAACAGTTTAGCTAAAGCCAATCTGGTAACTATGGAGAAATATAATTGAAACAAAACATAATGCTATAAATACAATGTATTCTTATTTTGCTGTAAGGGTATGCAAATATTTGCACTTAGTTGTACATATAATGTTTATACATACATTGGGGCAAAAAAGTATTTAGTCAGCCACTGATTGTGCAAGTTCTCCTACTTAGAAAGATGAGAGAGGTCTGTAATTTTCATCATAGGTACACTTCAACTATGAGAGAGAACATGAGAAAAAAAATCCAGGAAATCACATTGTAGGATTTTTAAAGAATTGTAAACCTAAATTGGTGGAAAATAAGTATTTGGTCACCCACAATCAAGCAAGATTTCTGGCTCTCACAGACCTGTAACTTCTTCTTTAAGAAGCTCTTCTGTCCTCCACTCGTTA
>JAJAGP010003175.1:0-81826 GCA_025084515.1 Ancistrus triradiatus
TCAGAAAGAAAGTGGGAAAAGACTGTAAAAAAGTTATAAAAACACACTACTGCGAAGAAGACGCAACTCTGGTAATTAGCTAATGGCTAACTACTGCGAACACAAGCCGGTATACCTGTAAAGTTACTAAATAACGATTAGCGGCCATGTTTGGTCCTGGGTGCAACCTGAGGTGATATGTGATGCTTGTGGGTCCCATTTAGTTTTTGGCTGGGCAGTGGGGCCCCTGGCTTGGTCCCGGGTGCAATCTGAGGTGATATTTGATGCCCATTGTGCCCCTGAGGGCCCTTGCTGGGCACTGGAGCCCCTGGTGGGTCAATGACTGTAACTTAGATTGTTTTTGACCTATGACAACAATATTCGGCAGGCTTAGTCCCGAGTGCAATCTGCAGTGAGATGTGATGCCCAGAGGGCCCCAACTTGGCACTGGGGTCCCTGGTGGGTCAGTGACTATAACTCAGACAGTTTTCGACCTACGGCCAAGGAATTTGTCAGGCTTGGTCCCGGTTGCAATCTAGGTGAGATTTGATGTGCATAGGGCCCCTGAGGGCCCTAGCTGGGCACTGGGGCCCCTGTTGGTTGAATGGCCGCAACTCAAGACAGTTTTTGACATATGACTACTTACTTATCTGCATTTTATAGATCTATTTTTCATTCACTTATAGGGTTAATGAAAGCATTTCTATGAAAATCTTGTGGTGATTTTCCAGACAAAGAAAATTCTAAATGTGGAGGGAACACTTCCCATTGGCTGGAACTTTCACATGGTAATTTCACTCTGTCCCAAACTCCACCTTCAGTCACTGCTCCAAACCAGGAGCAGTGACCTGCAGACAAAGAAATAAACAGCTATGTAAGGAACAAGGGTTCAGTTCAGAAGAAGTCTGGAAGAAAGAACCATACTGAACTCTAAGTTAAGCCTCCAGACCCACTATAACTTTCTTATTTTTATCTGTTTGGCTTCCTCAAGTCGTATCTTCAGTTACGCTGTATTTTAGAACAGTGTTAACTTTTTCAATCTAAAGTGAACGTGATTTTTCAAGAACCTGGAAATCTCTGGTGACCCTGAAGAGTGGAAGTCCCGCTGGACCTGAATACTTTCTGTAGAAGAAGCAAGCCCAGCTTCCTGCCTTTGCCCATGAACCGTCACATATCTCAAAGGATCCCTGACTGTGCTGACTGACAGGAAAGAGAACTGCGCTGAACCAGCTGCAGGTTGACCGAGACTCAAGCAGCCATTCCGTTCTGCAGGCTGAAACTGTGCCAGCAGCACCCCCTTCTTGTCCATCAGGTACCAAACTCATTGCTCTAAGAGGTGTCTCCTTTGGTTCTTGAAATTTCCTCAGTTGTTTAAAACCATGCAGCATTGTAGGTATGCATTGGTCTTCATAAATTCTTTGTCAAAATCACCTAAACTACTCGTAGTCTGATAACTGAATCCTGTGTAACATCTATAAAGCAGTATTAAACGAATCTTCTAAGGTTAGCTACTCATATCCACAAAAAATTACTGTAAATTCCATATCGTGGTCATAGTCTCATTATTTCATCAAGCTATTGCTGTGATTTTATGGTTTCTTGCATTTAATAATTTTTTCATATTTTTTAATTACACTTTGTGTGAGAGTGACTACATTATTCAATATGCATTAGTTGGATGACTGGTAGGCCTCATGATCTTAAGATTGAGTCTGATTTTAAACTGTCTGTAAAAATCAAATTAACCTGGTTTCCTGATCTACCAGTCCCAAAAGTCAGGTGGTGCCCCATTTATGCATTAAAATGAATCAATTTAAAGGTGTTACGCTATATTACGCTACAACACTACACATCATATTGTTGAAAAATGCATATTCTATTTTACACATCTGTGATCACTATTAACATGGCCTGTTACATTAACACAACTAATACATATTTGAAACATCTGCACTTTCTTCGTACAGAACATTCTATCGAACTTATTTAAAATTGGTAGGTATATTTCATCACACATTGTATAGTAACCTTTTTTTAATGTTACCCCTTATTCTTATTTTTATGTCATGCACCACTACAAGACACATTTATTGTATGAGAAAACTTACTTGCCAAAAAATAGAATTTTGATTTTGAAATTGGAGTATTTTTTTAGTACGCTGATCTCATCACGTAATGTTATAACAACTGTGGTTTGTGCTCCAACACAACAAAGAATTCACATGTATTCTTGTTGAAGAAAGGTGATGTTATCATGACAAAACGATCAGTGATACACTATATATCTACAATACAAAATTTTTATCAGTAATTTTATAGTGCATTAAAAGGCAGGGCTTGTGGGCAGCAGAGGTTAGAACATCACTGCAGACCATAGGAATGGTTCATAGGAATGTTTTATCCTGTATAAATTAGCTATTAGGTTTATCCATGATCCTGCCTATAAATTAAATAAAGTTAAATACAATGCTTATCAAAAATTATTATACCCTGCCAAAAATCTTACGTTTTGTCACATTACACACTGCAAATTGAAATAAAATAAATCTTAACGTTTTTCCATCTGTATTTATACACTATAACTATAACCCTGAAAATAACATTTACAAGTTCTCATCAATTATTACGATTTAATTAGTAGCTACATGATTTGGTAAACTCCATTATAAACTTGCTCAGGTACAACCAATCCCCTTTCAGATTATGCACCAGGTTAACTGGCCTCAGCCTGACATCAATTATAGTGATTTTGATTACTTCAGGATAAAACCAAGCTGTTCTCTTTGATTCCACAACATAGTACTACTTGTATATATTTCTTTCTTGATTCCATGTTTTTTTTTTTCCTGGACATGTAATCCTGAGAATACAGGATCACATATACAGGATCACAAGTAGTTCTACTTGACTGGGAAAAAAATATGCCATTAATGAAAACACATGTTATTTACTTGAGGTATGCTTCAAAAAACAAGAATTATCAGCTATTAAACAAAATTGTTGCAGTCAAATTTGTAATTAGTTTTATTAGTTACGAAGAAATAAATCTGGATTGACATACTCTAAGTGTAGTGATACAATATTTTTTTACCTTGGGTTGTATGTACTCCAGACAATTTAAGTTACTATTACAATTGTTACTCTAACAGAAAATAATTACATTAACATTTTTTAATGAAGAGAAAACAATAGAGACGGTTTGCTTATGCAATTTTTTGTATTTTGCTTCATTCTAACTCTACTTTAATACAGACAGAAACAGACAAAGATCAAAGCACAGACAGACATGCAGCAAGGGAGCAAAACAGTGCCAGAGGTCAACGTCAGGTCCACAATTCACACCAAGGCGTATAGTGAATACCAAAGCACATCAGAAATATAAAAATACATCATCCTTATTTACAGCTAGTACTGATCAATGTCATATGTACAGAAGGCAACAAACAATTGAGGACACAGGTGGTACCAACAATAATTACACTGGCAGTTCTGCACTGTAAAGCATCTTCTCCTTAAATTTGGCAAAAATCTCCACTTGGATTGCTTTTAATAGTAAAAGTTTACAATCTCCACTTGTCAATATTCAATTTACAATAAAAGTTGACAATCTCAACTTTTATAACACTGAGCCAAGTTCTAAAGAAATCTATAACTTTAACATATCCTAGATGAGCACTGTTACAGTATAGTTGCGATGACTTTTAGTCCAATGAAATACTGTACATGTCTATTACTTAATCCTTGATTCTTAAAAAGGGACAAATTTAATGACAGAACACAACATTCTTGAATTCATGAATTCACTATTTAGAAAACAAAGCATGACAAAATATCTTGGGTAGCAGCTTGAAGTGGTTTATCATCTAATCACCAAATATGAAGCCATTTAAAGCTTTTATGATCACATACCATAACATTGATGACATATGCATGACAGAATTATTCATTTTTAACTGGAAAGGGTATATCAGACCTAATAGCACATATCACAATTATAGCACAGACTTCCACCATCAGAGGCAAGTCCATTTTTTTAGAATGTCAATGTATTAGAATTTAGAATGTATTTATAATTTACAATTTCGTGTTGATATCTTCACTTTCATCAGGACCCTCGGATATCATGTATGCTGAGCTACTAATAAAATAAACTAAAGTAAAAACAAACATTATGCACAAGTCTTGCTATAGAAGATAAAAAATAAACTGTATGTTGGAGTTACAACTGATTGTCCTGGTTCCAACCAACATATATACATTTTCCTTTTCTTTATACAGAATAAAGATAACACAAAAACTGTTTAACAGTTACGACAACAAAAGATCATGTAAACTTTACATCATCCTTAGTAATTATAAAAAGAACAACAATCTTTTTTTGTGCATAAAATAAATATGCTCTTTTTGGAATGCTCAAAATACTAGAATATATTATGGATACTTTAAATTCAGTACAAATGTATCCTGTTTTCCAATTTAAAATAGTACAAAAACAAAAATAAAATACCTTTATAAAGTTAAAATAATCTAAGAGAGAGGAGTAGCAGTTAAGAAAACAGCAAATCTTAAATACGACAGCATGGAGAAAAATAATTTGAAGGCACTTATATCAACTCATTTTCCTAGTGCAAAACATGTGCAGTCCAGCTTTAACTCAGTGGATCAACTGTTCCCATGTTTGGAAAGAAACATTAAGGTTAAGTAATAAAGTAATTGTAATTGTTTCAAATCAGTCTTGAAAGTAATTCCATACAAAAGGTTAAAAAGATTGCTCAGAACATCAGGCACCTGTAATTACACCAGTACTAGAAACATTTTAGAAAAAGGACTGCAGAGAAAGACAAATCTTGGAGGAATAATACCATTTCTCATGGACAGTGGCCACATATTATAGGACAATGGCATATTCCATCAGTCCAGATGCACTCACGCACTTATTTCTCTTCTGTCTTGCATTTTTTTCTTTGTGTCCATCCTTTGCCATGTTAGCCTGAGAGTGGTGTATGACGCCTTGGTTCAGAAAGGTGAAAGAGTGGTAACACTAAGGAACGCCACTTGGCATAGGGGCCTGCGTGACCTCAGGAGTCAAAGGTTAGAGGAATCCTGTTTGACACAGGCAGCACTATTCAGAAGGGTTAGAAATACTCAGCCCCTCCATCAGGATCCTGTTTTCTTAAAAATAAAGCACAGAGAGAAAAGTATTATGTAACCTGAGAGAAATAAGGTGAAAATAAACTACTATTCTGTATAAGAAAACAATTGTTCCTCATCAAATCTTATTTACAATGCTACTTATCCCACCTCAACAAATTATAGAAGGATGCACTCCAAGCATTTGTATAGCTTTGTAGGCAAAAAAAACCAAACTGAAAATAACAGAGGAATTTTGTTTAAAGTGATCACTATCCATATACTCAAGAACTGAATAGTTTTAGAGAAGGGGTCATGATTTTACATGTGGAAATCACATTTTATTCTGTTACATACTCACATGGCTTGGATAATGGTCAAACATTACTTATATATAGTATAACAGGTATAAATGGCACCTAGTTACATAGTGAGCATCCATTTTGATAGCATTTTTAGAGTTTTACATAGGTTGTTTTCTGTTATTTTGGCTAAGATATATCACATTTGCATATTTATTAAGCAAATGTCATTATACAATTAATAAATATGGCCAAGTGAATGTGTATATATAACACCACTCACTGTGCATGGTAGTGTTGTTCCTGGTGGAGGAGGGAAGTGGAACTGCTGTTATTTGGCTGTGGTGGGTTAAGGTATGTGCTGAGGTGGGTGTGAGTCAGCTTGTGGTTCTCTTTCAGGTCCTGTGTATACTGGTGCAGAACCCCCTCCCCCTGCTCCATATTCATCATGCTCCTGTGGCTGTCCTCTAGCGGGGAACCCTCCTCAAAGAAGAGCAGGCTGCGTGAGCGGACTGCACGTGCACACACACAAAATTTAAATTACAATGAGTACAGACACGTAAAAATAACATTATTGCATCAGCATTTATAGCTCCCACACACAGCATAAGTACAAACCACTGACACCGTTTACCCCTAGAGAAGAGCATGAGCTGAGTAACTGTGTGTAGAACATCTACAGGAATCTCATGAGGAGAAGATAGTATTAACACAAAATTCTGTGATCTACAGTTACCATGGCAACTCAGCCAGTCTATCTCAAACTGAAAGAGTATTCAGCTGTGTGTGTGTGTGTGTGTGTGCAAATATGATCACCTTTTCATCATTTTTGTTTTGCAAAAACAATGCAACTGTGTGTGGTATGGTGTGATGCAAGATATTACAGATTACACCCAGTACCAGATCTGCCATGTCAGCTGTATTTAACAATAACTTACCAGACTTATTGATTAAAACACAAATAGAGCATAATCACTTCTACCACGAAGCTCACCCATTAGTATGTTTGTTCAACTTAAGACAAACTTAATAAACTCGGTCTAACTACCATCAAATGCATTAGGGAAAAATGGCTTGCACCATGGTATAATAACCACAAATGCAAGTGGCAACAGTGTAAATTGGAAGTATTTCAGATTGTTTGTAGGAATAGCATGGCAGAATATAAACATGACAAGCAGTGACACTGAGGTGTTTAAAACTTCAAACAGCACTGCTGTGTCTGAATCATTCATACCAGGGCAACACTCCTGTTCTATCATCACTACACTGGTTACCAGTCAAATTCTGCATTGATTACAAAATACTTCTTATAACTTATAAAGCTGTACATGGCCTGGCCCCACATTATCTGAGTGACCTCTTAGAGTTTTACAATCCAGCTCGTCTACTTCATTCGCAGGGTACAGAAATTCTTTTAGTTCCTAGAATTAAAAAAATAACATCAGGGGAAAGGCTTCCTCATACATCGCCCCCCAACTATGGAATAAACTTCCCCACTTTCGTTCGAGACTCAGACACTCTCCAAAAGTTTAAGTCTAGGCTAAAGACATACCTATTTGCGCAGGCTTTTGACTAGATTTAGACCGGGATGCATGGCTTGGGTCATTAGGGCCGGAGTCTGGAGTCATATCTGGCCTGCCTGCCATGTCCGTTAGCCGGGAGTGTCGAGTGGGCGGTCTGGCTGAACTGGGCTTCGGTCCTCGTGATCTTAACTCGTGCATCCTTGCCTTAGACTAAGGGCAGAGCTGGGGGTTCGTAGTCAAAGAGCCTTAAGGTGATCAGAGACGTTGGGTTGCTGCCTTCTGCCTCCCGTGGGGTTGTCATGTGATCACTCTTGGCTGTGTTACCTACCAGTTCTCCCTTTTCTAGCTATGCTGCTATAGCTAATGCTGCCGGGGTCTCATGCTACACATGGCATCTGTGATTGTTAATAGACACTGTGCCCTTAATCAATAACTAATTACATTTTCTCTTTTCTCTCCGAGCTGTGTACCAGTTCCAGCCCCACACATGATGTTCATCCGCAGCAGCTTCGCTCAATCTGCTTCTGTCATATGCTCCAGCCCCATCATACCCCGGCCACTTAATGCCAATGTGCATACTTCACATTTTATTCGAACTATGACTCCATGACTTAGTTTCATTCTTAGATTTATCATCTACGCCACCCAAGGAGGTTGGGTCCCTTTTTGAGTCTTGGTCCTCCCAAGGTTTCTTCCTATAACACTCAGGCTGAGAGAACGCTGAGAGAACTGACGTGAGGATTGCGAGGATCTGGCAACCCAGACTGATTCTCCGCGGTTGCACACAGGACCCATGCAGTTTCGTAGCTGTTAGCAGCTTATTACCTTTGAACTATTTTAATTCCCGATCGCATCTGTATCATATATAATCGTATATATAGTAGGTTTTTACAACATCTTAATTATTTTATTCTCGTACCAGCGGATTATATTTTTTTGCCGCTAATCGTTATTTAGTAACTTAACAGGTATACCGGCTTGTGTTTATAGCCATTAGCTAATTACCAGAGTTGCGTCTTCTTCGCAGTAGTGTGTGTTTTTATAACTTTTTTACAGTCTTTTCCCACCTTCTTTCTGAGACTTAGTTTTTTGTGACGTTTTGTATTAACTTGTATTAACGCTTTAATCGAGCATTGGGCAGTGGACCACGTCTGCAGCTGAAGCCGATCTTCACTCGGTCACCGGCACACCCACCCGAACTAGTACCTTTAATTAATTGTACTAACATGGCTTCTGCTGTGCTTGTTCCCTGTGCCGAGTGTGGCATGTTTAGCTATTCTTCCTTCGTCATTAGTGTAAATTTTACTTGTGATAGGTGTAGGCTTATAGCCAGTCTGACGGAGAAGATTGTAGTTTTAGAGGCGCGCATCCAAAAAACTATCTGGATTCCACAGGTGAAGTTAGAGCCCCCGGCAGAGTCCTCGCAGCAGGGCAAGTGGGTGCCGGATCGGCGACGTAGTCGTAAGGCTAGTCCACGAGAACACCACTCTTTACCTGTTCACGTAACCAGCAGGTTTGCCCTCCTCAGTGAAACACCCACTGAGCAGCCTGTTGAAAGAGCTCTGGTCATAGGTGACTCTATTTTATGACACGTGAAACTTGCTACCCCTTTAGGGACACCAGCAGCTAGAGTTCTCTATCCCCGGAGCCAGAGTGCCGGACATTGTAACGAGTCTTAGTGAACTCGAGAGCCGCAGAATCTCTAGGATAGTTGTTCATGTAGGGGTTAATGATATACGCCTTCGTCAGTCAGAGGTTACTAAGGCTAAGGTGGTTAGCGTGGCGAAGGCGATGTCCGATGCTGTAGTGTGCTCTGGCCCCATCCCAATGCAGCGAGGTGACCAAGCCTACAGCAAGTTATGGTCGCTGATCTGCTGGCTGTCCAAGTGGTGCTCTGAAAACAATGTGGGCTATATAGACAACTGGACAGCCTTTGAGGGTAAGCCTGGCCTTTTAGGATGGGACGGTGTCCATCCCACTCGGGAGGGTGCTGCTCTCATCTCCTGCAACATTGCCCATAGTCTTATGGCCCAGTTTGTTAGGGGCTGACTATCCAGAGCAGGGGTCAGGCAGCAGACAGACCAGCTTAACCAACTGTCTGCTGGTAGCCATGCACCGTCACCCAGAACCCACATTATTGAAATTGTGTCTGTTACCCGCATCTGTCCTAAACGTAAACGCTCTCAAAAAGTCTGTTTATATAACCTCATTAGTATAAACACAGATAGCTCCCAAAGAAATAACAACCTTAGACTAAAGTTAGGATTACTTAACATTAGTTCACTTACAAACAAAGCAGTAATTGTAAATTAAATAATCCCTGATAAACGCTTACACGCTCTCTGTCTCACTGAGACTTGGATTAGACCTGATGAATATTTAGCCTTAAATGAAGCCTCACCTCCTGGATACAGTCATGCTAATCGCCCTTGTCCTAATGGTCGGGGGGGAGGCATAGTCACAATTTTTGACAAAGAGCTAAGTGTTACAACTTTACAAGGCTAATTCTGTTGAAATACTGATTCTTAATGTGACTGATCCATCGTTATGGAAGTCAAAACCACACTCTCTTCAGCTTATCACTATTTACCGTCCTCCTGGTCCCTATTCAGAATTTCTTCAGGAATTTGCTAACTTTCTTTCCTGCTTACTACTGTCAACAGATAAGGCTTTAATTGTAGGTGATTTCAATATTCACTTTGACAATGAGCAGGATCCACTTAGAATTGCTTTCGAGTCCATCTTAGAAATCCATGGGTATCACTCAATGTATGGACCACCCACCGCTGTTCATACTTCAGATTAATATTAACATTTGGGTATCATATAGATAACCGTTATGTTTTCCCTCAAATGATTTCGATTTCATCACATCTTTTAGTATGTGAGCTACCTCTAATAATAAATCTTTCCTCGTTTATCCCCAAGCACACTATCACATCTGCAACTCCAGCTGCGTTTATGAAAACTCCAGCTGGAATTTAATACAACTACGGAGATCAATCATCTTGAGTGTTAAATGACCATTAGAATGTGTAACTTCGCTCAACCCTCGACACGACTGCCCCTGCTATGTCAAACTATTAGGGAAAAAGGCTAGCCCATGGGTATAATGACACACCCGTACCTTAATCAAAGACCACCTGCATTTTAGAGCGCCAGTTGGAGACATGTAAATTGGTGGGAGGTGTTTAAGAAAGTGCTTGAAAGAGGGACAGCATGGCAGAGTATAAGCATGCCCTACTAAAGCTAAAGGGGGGTCTGCAATACTTCTCTCACTCATAGAGAAAAAATAAGAATAATTCAAGATTTCTCTTTAATACAGTCCCTCCAAATTAACAAAAACCCCACAGAAAGGACCTTCCCCATTCTGTGTTTTTAACAGTATTGATTCATGACTTTTTTAATGATAAGATAGAAACATTAGGCAAAAACTCAAATGTTCATCACTCACCAACTGTTTTTCGCAACCTCCAGAATGCAGGCACTAGTGAAACATCTGTTTTAATGAGCTGTAAATCAAGCTAGCATCTTTTTACCCCAATTAACTAATACTGAACTATCCGCACTGATCAGCTCGTCTAAGTCCCCATCAACATGTTTATTGATCCAATTTCCTACATCGTTTAACTCCACAAGTATTTACCTAGTGGTTATAGAGCCATGTTAGCTATTTCAAATTCGATCCTTACCTTAGGTTTAGGTGGCCGAAATCCTTTAAGTATCCTGCCGTTATCAAACCCACTGATTAAAAAGCCAATCTTGACCCTTGTGTGAATATCTACTTAAGACCAATTCCCCAAAATCTACCGTTTCTGGCAAAATCTTAGAAAAACCGTCTATCAGCACTCTGCAAGTTACCTCCCAAAGGAATTAATTTATGAAACATTTTAGTCTGGCTTCAGGCCCCATCATAGTACTGAAACAGCATTAAATTAGGGTACTAAAGCCTTGTTAATGTCCTCAGATAAGAATGTGTTTCTTTTCTTGTTTCTTGGTTAGATTTAAGTGGCAGAATTTGACACTACAATCATGTATGTTTTAACTAAACAGACTAGAAATACTGTAGGTACTTAAGGATTCAGCCTGTCTTTGTTTTAAATCCTACTTACTAGTTGCCGCAGATTTTTTGCCCTAGCGGGCCCGTATACGGGCCCAGTAAATCGACATGTTTTGCATTCTTAATAACTAACATTCTTAATACACAGTCCAAAACACAAACTCAAAATATTTAATACTATTATAACTACCTGCATACCGATTTTCAACCGTCTACATGCAGCCATTCGCCAGAAATTACATACCAAACACAGCTGTCCGCCATGTTGTTTGCAAAACACCAATTCCTACTCAAATATTTTGCCGTTTAAAATATACTTAGGATGTAAAATAACTTTTTATTTTATCGTAGAAAATTCACTTACCGTCTAAACAAGTCCATGATACCGTTACATTGCCGATAAAACGTCAGTAAAGCGCTTTTTTGCATGGTTATGTGGGTGCGTAAAATCCATTCGTTCCAACGCAAGCTCTTCTTTGGACGTTTCCCATTACACAAAACAAAGTTTCCCTTGTCCAAGGATGCATAAGATATCCCATGTGGGTGGACTTTGCAAGTACTAAGTTCATTAGTTATTCAAGAGTCTGTAGCGGTATTGGCACAGCTGTTTACCGCACGACCCACCTTCCTCACCAGCTGGCCTATGGCTAGACATATATGCAAATCTCTGGGTCTGTGTGAGCGCTGAGTGACAGAGCTGTGTTCCAATGGACAGCTAAGAGCCTACGGCTCATACAGAGACCAGCCCCAGCACGCTCAGGCCCTCAGAGCGGAGGGAGGAGGGGCTGGAATCTCTATTATCTGCTTTTTTGAAGCGCGCACAGGCCCTTTTCAGCTTCATTTCTTTAGATAAAACCAAATAACACTGAATTGTGACTAATATTTGTTTGTTCTATTACAGAAGACATAAAGAAACTTGCAACTACCTGATTTTTAGTGACAGGCTTCTTTTTATTTGCATTTTTAGAGCTTGTATCACATTTTGAGACGGATGGTCACACTTGATAAAAACCTGTATAACTCTTGACAAGTTTGTTGTATCTGTTCCAAACTTTGGATTTAGCTTTACAAGTCCCTGATGAAACAGAAAATGTACAGCATGGAAAATTATCAATTACCAGCATCCACACACACATTATAAACTCAAAAAATCAAAGGCGTTTTTTGATTTTCTTGTGTTTCAGCTTCCCAAATGTAACCTAAATTATGAAAATAGAAGCCTGGAGATGAATAGATATGTTGGCCCAAGTGTTTACTTCAATTTATGCCCTGAATGATCATTGTTCTATATGTAAAACTAAAATAAACAGTGTTTAAATGTAATAATGCAAAATCGCATCTGCGGCAAGGACTTGTTAATGTCCTTTGATAAGGGATGTGTTTCTTTTCTTGTTCTGTTAGATGTAAGTGCAGCATTGCCACTATAGATCATGATGTTTTACTCAGCAGACTAGAAAATACTGTAGGTATTAAGGGATCAGCACTTTCTTGGTTTAAATCGTACTTACTGACCGGTACCAGTTTGTTCATATAAATAATCTAAGGTCTAAGCTCTCAAAAGTGAAGTATGGCGTGCCTCAGGGTCCTGCTTGGTCCGCTTTTATTCTCTCTGTACATGCTACCACTAGGCTCAGTTATTCGTAAACATGGCATTAGTTTCCACTGCTATGCAGATGATACACAGCTGTACATATCAGCCAAACCTAATGACAGCCTTACAATCAACAAAATTAAGGACTGTGTAAAGGAAATAAAAGATTGTATGTTATTAAATTTTCTCTTACTTAACTCAGACAAAATGGAGGTTCTATTAGTGGGACCCAAGGCTGTGAGAGACAGGTTGGCTACATCTATCCTAAATGTAGATGGCTGTCCAGTATTGACCAGTTAATCTGTAAAAAAAATTAGGAGTCACATTTGATTCAGATCTCTCCTTTAATGCGCACATTAGCAGCATCACTCGAATTGCTTTCATTCAATTATGTAATATCGCTAAACTTAGAAATATCCTCTCTTTTAATGATGCAGAGAAACTGGTTCATGCGTTTATAACCTCAAGGTTGGATTACTGTAACGCCTACTTACTGAATGCTCTAGTAAATCTATAATTAAACTTCAATTAGTTCAGAATGCAGCCGCCCGAGTGCTAACTTGGACTAGCAAATTTGATCATATCACTCCTGTTCTGTCATCACTACACTGGTTACCAGTCAAATTTTGCATTGATTACAAAATACTTCTTATAACTTATAAAGCTCTACATGGCCTGGCCCCACATTATCTGAGTGAACTCTTAGAGTCTTACAGGACTGCAGGACTTCTTTCAGTTCCTAGAATTAAAAAAGTCACAGCAGGGGGAAAGGCTTTCTCATACATGGCCCCCCAACTATGGAATAAACTTCCCACTTTAGTTCGAGATTCAGACACTCTCCAAATTTGTAAGCCTAGGCTAAAGTCATACTTATTTACACAGACTTTTGGTTATACTAGACTGGAATGCATGGCTTGGGTTACTGGGGCCGGAGTCTGGAGTCACATCTGGCCTGCCTGCCTTGTCATGCCTTGTCCTTTAACCGAAAGTGTGTGGTGGGCGATCTGGCTGGACTGGGCTTCGGTCCTCGTGATCTTGAAACGTGCATCCTTGCCTTAGACTAAGGGCAGAGCTGGGGGTTCATAGTCAAAGAGTCTTATGGTGATCTGGGACGTTGGGTTGCTGTCTTCGGCCTCCCGTGGAGTTGCCGATGTCTCATGTGATCCCTCTTGACTGTTACTTTCCGGTTCTCCTCTTTCTAGCTATGCTGCTATAGCTAATGCTGCCGGGGTCTCATGCTACACTTGGCATCATGGATTGACATGGCATCAGTGATTGTTTAATAGACACTGTGCTCTTAATCAATAACTAATTACATTTTTCTGTTTTCTCTCCGGCTGTGTTCGGCAGTTTCAACCCCACAAACATATGTTCATCTCTGAGCTCCCCTCAAGCTGCTTCCTTCATCGCTTCCAGCCCATCATACCCGGTCACTTAATGTCTATGTGCTACTTCACATTTTATTTTACCTTTGACCAGGACTTTAGTTTTCACTCTTAGATTTTATCATTACGCCGCCCAAGGAAGTTTGGGTCCCTTTTGAGTCTGGTCCTCCCAGGTTTTCTTCCTAGAACTAGGGAGTTTTTCCTTGCCCCTGTCACCCTAGGCTTGCTCAATTTGGGATTTGACGTAGTTATTAGGAGATAATATAAACTTGTAAAGTTGCTTTGAGACAATGCTCCATTGTAAAAAGCGCTATATAAATAAATCTGACTTGACTTGACTTGACATTAACACATCACCACATCAGTGTCACTGCAGTGCTGAGAATGATCCACCACCCAAATAGGACATGATCTGTGGTGGTCCTGTGGGGGTCCTGATATTTAGAGATCAGAGTAAAGGGGACATACAAAGCATATACAGAAACAGGTGGATTACAGTCAGTATGTGTATAACTGCGCTTCTGTATGTTAAGTGAAACTGAGAAAATGGACAATGAGTGTAGAAACAAGGTGGTGTTGATAATGTTATGCCTGATTGGTGTATGTATATGTCTATGTTAATGGTAGTTTATCTGGTGTCATCTGGAACTTTCGAATGGTGGCTGCAGATGACACCAGTATTGTGGGGTACATAATTGAAAACCTTTTATCAATTATGTGAGAAACTCGCAAAATAATTCAACAAGGTCGACAAATAAATCTTTGTCAGAATGAAAACGTTATGTACTAAGGCTAAAGCTGCATATTTTCCCTCAATTATAGAGAAAAAGAATAATCCAAGATTTCTCTTTAATACGGTCTCCAAATTAACAGAAAACTCTACAGAAAGTGATTCTCACATTTTGTGTAATTTTAACAGTAATGATTTCATGACTTTATTTAATGATAAGATAAACTCGATGCTCATCTCATCACATCAAACTATTCAGCAACCTTCCAGATGCAGCACTAGTGAAGACATCTGTTTAAAAAGCTGTAAATCAAGATTAGAATCTTTTACCCCAATTACTAATACTGAACTATCCACACTGATCAGCTTGTCCAAGTCAGCAACGTTTTTATTAGATCCAATTCCTACACATTTACTCAAATAATTGATACCTAATATTATAAAGCCACTGTTAGTTATTTTAAGTTCATCCCTTACCTTTGGTTATGTGCCCAAATCCTTTTAAGTGTGCCATTATCAAACCACTGATTAAAAAAGCCACTCTTGACCTTTGTGTGATATCTAATTATGGAAAATTTTCAATTTACTGTTTCTCTCCAAAATCTTATCAGCAGCTCTGCAGTTACCTCCAAAGGAATAGTATTTATGAAACATTTCAGTCTGGCTCCATCATAGTACTGAAACAGCATTACTTAGGGTACTTAATGACTTGTTAATGTCCTCAGATAATAGATGTGTTTCTTTTCTTGTTCTGATAGATTTAAGTGCAGCATTTGACACTATAGATCATGATGTTTTACTAAACAGACTAGAAAATACTGTAGGTGTTAAGGGATTGGCACTTTCTTGGTTTAAATACTATTTGACCGACCGGTACCAGTTTGTTCATATAAATAATCTAAGGTCTAAGCTCTCAAAAGTGAAGTATGGTGTGCCTCAGGGGTCAGTGCTTGGCCTGCTTTTATTCTCTCTGTACATGCTGCCACTAGGCTCAGTTATTCGTAAACATGGAATTAGTTTCCACTGCTATGCAGATGATACACAGCTATACATATCAGCCAAACCAAATGACGGCCTTACAATCAACAAAACGGAGGACTGTGTAAAGGAAATAAAAGATTGGATGTAATTTAATTTTCTCTTACTTAACTCAGATAAAACTGAGGTTCTATTAGTGGGACCCAAGGCTGTGAGAGACAGGTTGGCTACATCTATCATAAATCTAGATGGCTGTCCAGTATTGCCCAGTCCATCTGTAAAAAACTTAGGTGTCACATTTGATTCAGATCTCTCCTTTGATGTGCACATTAGCAACATCATGTAATATCGTTAACTTAGAAATATCCTCTCTTTTAATGATGTGGAGAAATTGGTTCATGTGAATATAACCTCAAGGTTGGATTACTGTAATACCTTACTACTGGATGCTCTAGCAAATCTATAAATAAAGTTGAATTAGTTCAGAATGCAGCCACCCGAGTGCTACCTCAAACTAGAAAATTTAATCATATCACTCCTGTTCTATCATCACTACACTGGTTACCAGTTCAATTCCGCATTGATTACAAAATACTTTTTATAATTTATAAAGCTCTACATGGCCTGACCCCACATTATCTGACTGAACTCTTGGAGTCTTACAATCCAGCACATCTACTTTGTTCACAGGGTGCAGGACTTGTTTTAGTTCCTAGAATTAAAAAAGTCACAGCAGGAGGAAAGGCTTTCTCATACATGGACCCCCAGCTATGGAATAAACTTCCCACTTTAGTTCGAGACTCAGACACTCTCCAAATTTTTAAGTCTAGGCTAAAGAAATACTTATTTCCGCAGGTTTTTGACTAGATTTAGACCGGGATGCATGGCTCAGGTTACTGGGGCCGGAGTCTGGAGTCATGTCTAGCCTGCCTACCTTGTCCTTTGCTGGGAGTATCGAGTGGGAGGTCTGGCTGTACTGGGTTTCAGTCCTGTTGATCTTGACTTGTGCATCCTTGCCTTAGACTAAGGGCAGAGCTAGGGATTCATAGTCAAAGAGCCTTATGGTGATCAGAGACGTTGGGTTGCTGTCTTCTGCCTCCCATGGGGTTGCCGATGTCTCATGTGATCTCTCGTGACTATGTTACCTTCCGGTTCTCCTCTTTCTAGCTATGCTGCTACAGCTAATCCTGTCGAGGTCTCATGCTACACATGGCATCAGTGATTGTTAATAGACACTGTGCTCTCAATCAATAACTAATTACATTTTCTCTTTTCTATCCGAGCTGTATTCCGGTACCAGTTCCTGCCCCACACATGATGTTCCTCCGTTTCAGCTTCACTCAGGCTGTTTCCGTCATCAGCTACTAATCCCACCATACCCAGGCCATATCAGAGGGCAGTAATTCTCTTCCTCTGCCAGGATGAAGTGCCGCCAAGGACTTTCCTGCTTAGACTCAAGTTGCTGGAGTGACTGTGTATCGGACTACTTAATGCCGATGTGCATATTTTACTTGAACTATGACTACATGATTTATTAGTTTAGATAAATTCGTTTCAGGTTGGGTCCCTTTTTGAGTCTTGGTCCTCCCAAGGTTTCTTCCTCATAACACTTAGGGAGTTTTTCCTTGCCACTGTCACCCTAGGCTTGCTCAAATTTGGGATTGGACATAGATATTAGGAGATAATCTAAAATTGTAAAGTTCCTTTGAGACAAGGCTCCATTGTAAAAAGCTCTATATAAATAAATCTGACTTGACTTGACTTATGTATGTACTTTCTGTAAGACAAACTATCAAAGATAAGCCTGGCTAATGGTTAGCTCACAGCATCAAAGAAGCTGTTTTGCTGGGATTTTATACTATTTGGGACATATTTGTATGTGGCATGGAATCACAAGGGATTTGACAACTTGAGAGGTTTAATGAAGGCAGCAAATTACACCAAGAACCACTGTCAGGTCTGCTTTGTGTTGTGAAGCTAAAGACCTTTGGTAGCACCAGATTCGATCATTCACTGGGTCAGCAAAGAAGGTGGGATATTGAGGCGCACAATGATAAAGTAAAAAAGGAAAGAACTCCTCAAGATTCTTATTGACTGTGTTGTAGTTTTGGGGAACATTTTAGAGGTCGTGATGAAAGCACAATTGTCATGTGCACTGTGCTCTGTCACCCAAGAGTGGGGTTAAAGAGAGATTCTTTTGCTTTCACAACCACCAAGAGGACAAAAGTGCTGCAACAATAACAAAGCTTTTAGCTTTCCTAGAAGAAATAGACTGTGTAATGCTGCGATGGAGCAGCGGTCAAGTGTTTGAGGCTTAACAAGTGCAAGGACAAGTGAAGGAGGCCAATCTGTACGCCCTGTTTGTGCATTGCTATGCTCACAGTTTGAATTTGGTTACGTCCCAAAGGGCGTCAAAAGTTGGTGGGTGCAAGGCTTTTTCTCCCATCTTTCTGGCCTTGCATCTTTTTTCATACATTCCCCAAAGCAAATGCACCTGCTCAGTTCTGCAAGCTTAGACTGCTCCATGTAGCGGCAACACGATGGAACTTCATTTCACGGCTTGTTTTTACCGTGTTCGAAACGAAAGGGGAGCTAAATTTTTTCAGCAATTTTTCTTTGACAACCTCATGCAGTTTCATCAAGATGTGTTTCTCAATCAACTCCAGAGCTTTATGCTTAACTTTCTTCTGTCAACTTTCAATCAGATTTTCGCATTTGCTGATGTGCTGTTCGTAGTACTGCAAGACAAAAGTCTTGATTTGCAGTTTTGCCTCTCAAGGATCGATGAGTTCCACTATGTCATCGAGAGTAAAAGAGCTAACTTTGCACATATTTTTGATGAAACAGTGGAAGACTGAGGCATGCCACTTCAGAGGAGAAATCCAACAGCTGACTTACAATCAGAGGCTATACATCACCATCATGGACATCGCAGTACAAATCAGGAATAGGATTTCTGTTTCTTGCTTAATTGGATCCGCAGCATTTATGCTCGTATGAACACTTTTCTTGCAGCCACATTTGCATAATTATCCAAAGCTTACTGTAAACATTTGGACATGAAGACTGGAAACATTGGGCTGAAGACTGCACTAACAGTACTGTACTCCATGAAAGAGTTCACAGGGAAGAATCCTTCCCAATCTCTTTCTTTGCTTAACTGTTACAATCCCTATGTCAACGGCTTCTGCTGAACAAAGCTTCTTGTCTATGAAGAGAATAAAAAGCCACACAAGGAACACAACAGAGCAAGTCAGACTGTCGTCCCAGGCACTTATCGCAATCCTGAAGGATTTGCTGATGTAGCTGAGAATGGAATGAGACATTCCACGACAAAGTCATCAAAGGAGCGAAGGATGGATTTTACGGTCAGATAATGGACTAGTTTCTACTTAAATGTTTTGGCTGTCTTGGCATATTGTATACATTTGATTTGAGTGACTGTACTTTCTTGATCGACTTTTGTGTTTTTTTGGGAACACGTTACACAGAAAATTATGCTATAAAAAATAGAAAAACATTGTGTTCTTTCATACATGCTGCTTTTGTCATTTGTAGTTGCATTTGTGGATCCTGATCTTTATTTTGCAATCTAAATCTCACTCTCACTCTCTCTCTCACACACACACACACACACACACACACACACACACACACGCGCACACACACACACACACTTCCATATTTTAGGCCAATAATTTCCATAAAGTATTGCAATTGTGCAGCCAGCAAATTCAGCTTTTATTCGCTTCTGTGGCCAATTGTGGCTCAGCTAGCTGATAAGGAGGTTGAGAACTACTCTTAAGCCACTGTTACAGGGTGTGCCTTGTGAAGGGCTTCATTCACCCCATTTGTTTCCAGTTCTGTGTTGTGTTGTGTCTTGTGTTCCATTTCAAAAGCTTTGGCGGCATCGTGTGGCGATGGTGTGGAATTTTCAGTGGCACGCTCCCCTCCCAGAGAGCCAATAGAATGTGTTTATCCACGCACTTGCAGATCGTCAAGAGCAATAAGCACGCTCCTACTTAAGAAGTGGCTTGCGCCTGGTTGCTGGTTTGTCAGTGTATAATACTCCAGCAAGTGGTCTCTACCACACATTACTTTTGCGTTAGTTTTTTACATTACTAAAGACTCTTCTTGTTGTTTATTTTTGTGCCTGATGCACATCTCTTTTGTTGCCCATTTCAAGTCTGCTGCTGTGTTTGGAGCCGCCTCTTCTAGGCAATCTACCTCCGCTGTCAGGGACACAACCAAGCTCCCTCATGCCCGCACAGAGGCTTGCAGCTCGGTAATTACCCGTGGTCTTGACTGGATCACCACTGATCGCCGCTCACTGCACTCACAGACCTTACCACGAGCTCTTCTGCACAGACACTCACTACTGTAAATAACCTGCAGCTTTGTGAACTATATTCCAACTACAATCCAACTATGATACACTGCACTTTGGTTCAAAGGAACCCAGAGGCTTCACCTCCATCCAACCACTAGATTTCAAAGCTATTGATTCTACCACCTCATTCCTGGATAATGCTGGTAAATTAGTGTCAGTAACTGTTGACTTCTTTCGAGTAAATTTACATTCCTTGTTTACATTTGGCAGTAGTCCATTACTTTAACCACTACACCACCAATAGTCCAGTGTATTCATGCAAACCCAAGGGCTTCTGGTTATTACAATAACCAAGTAATTCTAAATCTGGTTATCATATTAATGGCAGTTCTTTTTAGCAGTTTTATTTCAGTTATCTTGTACAAATTCACTCAGTGTCTTTATAAATGTATACTACTTAAATATTCTTTTTACTACATAAAATGACATTTCTGTCATCTGAGACAGGTTTTTGCCTATGCATGCATCTTTGCTATGTATGCTATTTTGCAGCTATTAAAATAATTTTTTTAGACAAAGTTTTATGGATTGTCATAGAAATACATTTCTGTATTGCCATACGAGCTCAAATTGCCTACTGCTTCCCTCAGGGAAAAGTGAGAGGTCAGAGATTAGAGGGGAGACGTACCCTGGCTGGTGGTGTAGATGTGAGCTGCTTCAATCGGGCTGGCCTGCACTGTGTGTGATGGTGAAGATGAAGCGGAGTAAGGGTAGATTGAGAGCTCAGGCAGGCATGGAGCCAGTGAGCCAAAAACCAGCACAAAACACAGCACCACCACCTGGCCAGCAAGAGGAATCACACACAGTGAGAGCAACCAAACCAGCTAATCTAGAATCAGTGTGACAGCACTTCAGTCTCTCTTCTTGCACCTACAAATCTATTGAATTTGGTGTACTAAAAACTTAGTGTGTATGAAATAAGTAACAGCTTCTAAGAACTCTCAGAAAGATAGATAGACATACAAACAGAGCTAATTTTGGATATAAAATGAAATACAATTAAAATACAATTTAATGTATAAATCCCTGCAAAAAAACATACCATGATGCAAGTTCCAGTCTGCGTGGAGGCCATCTTGCAGGAACGAGGCACCTTGCCACTGACTATAGCTTGAAGCTTTTGTAGCTGCTGCAGCAATGACCTGCAGAGAAGTTACATGTTTGTGACTGTCCATCTGGCGATATTTACAACAGTGATCCCTCTGACTTAGTGTGATCCATTTGCATCACCTTAGTTGAAGGAAACACAATCATTCATTTTCTAATCCAAGTTACTTCAAATATATTAGTTTATTCATTCAAAATTTCTAAAAAAATAAAATAAAATAAAAGCCTTCCTGAACTGTAAAATGGCATTTTGGAACCATTAAGAAATATTATTCAGTACACTAATATGTTAAGTTCTTTGTAAATATTTTTTTCGCTCTGCAACACTAAAGGCACACAAAATGTAATTCAACTATTTTTAATTCCCATAGTTAAATTCCACCTTCACTCACTTCGTTAATGTGTGTGTGTAGACCCATTATGTATTCTTATGACTACGTCTGGTACCCAAAGAGAAAATCAGAGTAATAGCGCTCTCTGGTGGACAAGCTACTCAACCACAATTAGACAAAAAATATTACCTTGCAACAAAAACTATAATTCTCAGCTATTGTAATGCATTTTATTTTAAAAATGGTATCAGATAAAATTTAATTATATAAGCAGATTTCTCTTTAACCTATATATAAATTTGGTTTCAATGGTTTTTTCTCAATTCTGTTTAAAGGGATAGACATTTTACAGCTTTGGTACGTACATCATATGTTCATTAGGGAACAGAAAACTCGTGTTTTTATTTTTTTTGGCAAACAGCTGATGCCACACGAGAAAAGGAAACACAAAGAGAAGGAGAAATATACAATGTACAGAGATGACACTATAAATACACCAGTAGTAGACACAAACGCAAAGATATGTGGGGGGTAAAACGATCAGTTAGTAACAGGTACAAGTGTCAGTTAAAATGCTTTTTATGGAACTCTTAAAAACAGACAGAGGAATAAGTGACTGCAGTTTGAGTGTTTTCTGTATAATATTCCAGTCGTGAGCAGCCGCAAACTGGAATGTGGAGGAGCCATAAGAAGTGTTTGTTTTGGGGACTTTAAGCTGTATGTAGATTGAAGTCCTGGCGCTATACTTTGCAGAAACAGGCTGTAATAGGGTTTGTAAACAGGTTGGGGTTTGACCTAAAAGAGTTTTGTAAATAAGTGTATACCAGTGTGTGTTATGGCGTGTGCATAAAGAGGGCCAGGTAACCAGAAAGTACAGTGATGCAGTGATGTGTTCTGTAAGGTGCGTCAGTAATGAAATGATTTTCAGTGAATGTGGTGAGAAATATCACTGGGCTGAAAACAAACATGTCTGTTTCCATGTCTGTCCCATTATCCAGTGCCTAATCAAACACTGAAATACAATCTCTTGCTTTGTGCATGCACGTGCATCATTCGTTTGGGCCTGGCGTGGGGCAGTAGTTAAGGTATTGAACTATAAACCAGGATGGTCCAGTGTTCAGGCCAAATTGCCTTCCACTGAGCTTCCAGTGATTGGCCCTTCAGCAAGGCCCTTCATCAAGGCCCTTTTCAGTTGTACATCACTCTGGTTAACATCTGTTAAAATGACTAAATGTAAAATAAAATTACACACACACACACACACACACACACACACACACACACACACACAGTGGTGTTTGAAAACTTGTCAACCCTTTAGAATTTTCAATATTTCTGCATAAATATGACCTAAAATATCAGTCCTAACAGTAAAGAACCCAGTTAAACAAATTAGACAATAATATTATACATGGTTATTTATTTATTGAAGAAAATGATCCAATATTATATATTAGTGAGTGGCAAACTTATGTGAAAGTCTGGGATTAGCAGTGAAATTAGAGTCAGGGGTTTCCAATCAATGGGATGACAATCTGGGATGACAATCAGGTGCGAGTGGGAACCCGGTTTCATTTAAAGAACAGGGATCTATCAAAGTCTGCTTTTCACAATACATGTTTGTGGAAGTATATAATAGCACGAATAAAGGAGATTTCTGAGAACCTAAGAAAGAGAGTTGTTGATGCTCATCAGGCTGGAAAACGTCACAAAATCATCTCTAAAGACAGACTTTGGACTCCAACAATCCATAGTCAAACAGACTGTGTACAGATGGAGGAAATTCAAGACCATGGTTACCCTCCCCAAAGATCACTCCAAGAGCAAGGTGTGTAATGGTGGAGAGGTCACAAAGGACCCCAGGGTAACCTCTAAGAAACTGAAGTCCTCTCTCAAATTGGCTAATGTGAGATATTGGCTAATGTAAATTATATCAGAGAATTCTAAAGGAAAATGTCAGGACATCTGTCCATGAACTGAATCTCAAGGGAAGGTGGGTCATGCAGCAAGACAACAACCCTAAACACACAAGTAATTCTACCAAAGAATGGTTAAAGAAGAATAAAATTACTGTTTTGGAATAGCCAAGTCAAAGTCCTGAGCTTAATCAAATCGAAATAATGTGGAAGGACCTGAAGCAAGCAGCTAATGTGAGGAAACCCACCAACATCTCAGAGCTAAAGCTGTTCTGTACGGAGGAATGGGCTAAAATTTCTCCAAACTGGTGTGCAGGACCGATCAACTGTTACAGGAAACATTTAGCTGCAGTTATTGTTGCACAGGAATGTCACACCAGATACTGAAGGCAAAGGTTCACATGCTTTTGTCACTCACTAATATGTCTTCTTCTTCTTCTTTCGGTTTCTCCCTTTATCAGGGGTCACCACAGCGAGTTAAACGTTTCCACCTCACCCTGTCCTCCACGTCCTCTACACTCACCCCAACTCCCTGCATATCTTCATTTACCACAACCAAATAACTCCTCTTTGTCTTCCTCTCCGGCTCTTGCCCTGCAGCTCCATCGCCACACATCCTCCTACCAATATATCCACTAATCCCTCCTCTGCACATTCCAAACCATCTCATCCTCCCTCTCCTCGATTTTGTCTCCCAATTTTTCAACCTGTGCTTTCCCCCTCTGAATGATCCATTCCTAATCCTGTCCACCCTAGACACTCCCTAAGTAGAACCTCACATCTTAAGTTTTCGCCACCCGTCACTCTGCGTCCTGTCTCTTTGTCAGTGCCCACTGTCTCAACCCATACAACAGGGTTGGTCTCACTATCTCTTATAATCTTCCTTTCAAACTTTTGCTGCGACCCTTTTGTCACACACACTCCTGACACTCTTCTCCACCCACTTCATCCTGCCTGTACTAATCTATCTTCTTTACCTCCTTTCCACACTCCCCCCATTTTCCCCTTGGACAGGTTGATCCTCAAGTACCTGACTTCCTGACCTTTGTACCACTGATCCCTGTACCTGACTGTTCCACCTGCCCGCCCTTTTCTTTTACACACTTTATTCTGTCTTACTACTACAGTTGACTTTCATTCCTCTCCTTTCCCAGATTACTACCTCCACCTCTTCCAAGTTTCTCTTCTATCTACCTGTTCCCTGTTCCCACTACAGATCACAATGTCGTCCTGCAAAACATCATAGTCCCACGGCGATTCCTGTCTGACCTCCATCTGTTTACTTCCATCATCAGAGCAAAATAAGAAGGGACTCGGGGCGATCCTTGATGCGCCCACCTCTTACCTTGAAGCTATCTGTCACTCTCCTACCACATCTCCACCGCTGTAACCAACAATACACACAGCTGTTATCATACATGTCCTGCCACAATCTAACGTAACTTTTTTCAAGCCTCTCGGGACTTCCTCATAATACCACCCACCACAGTTTCCCCTCCCTTGGCACCCTGTTCATAAGCTTTCTCCAAATCACGTCAAGTTTCAAGTCAGATTTTTATTTATATAACTCGCTTTTTACAATGGAAGGCATTGTCTCAAAGCCAACTTTACACAAGTTTGAGATTATCTCCTAATAAACTACGTCCAAATCGCAAATTGAGGCAACCGAGGGGCCGACAGTGGCAAGGAAAACTCCCCTTAGTTTATAGAAGAAACCTTAGAGGACCAAGACTCAAAAAGGCAACCATCTCCTTGGGCGGCGTAGATGATAAATCCTAAGAGCGAAACCTAAAGTATGGAGTCAAAGTTCGAATAAAATGTGAAGTATGCACTTGACATTAAGTGGCCCGGGTATGATGGGGCTGGAGCTGAATTACGTAAGCAGCTTGAGTGGATCTACGCAATGAACATCATGTTTGGGGCTGAGAACTTGCCAGAACACAGCTCGGAGAGAAACAGAAATGTTAATTAGTTATTGATTAAGAGCACAGTGTCTATTAACAATCACTGAATGCCATGTGCAATCACTGATGCAAGTGCAGCCATGAGACCCGACCAAACCCGGCAAGCATTAGCTTATAAGCAGCATAGCTTAGAAAGAGTAAACTGGTAGGTAACACGCAAGAAGGATTCACAATGAGACCTTGGCACCCCCACGGGAAAGCAGAAGAACAGCTCTCTGATCACCATAAAGACTCTTTTGACTATGAACCAACCCCCCAGCTCTGTGCCCTTATCTAAGGGAGGAATGCAAATGAAGTCAAGATTCACGAGTACCGAAGCCCAGTTCAGCCAGAACCTCCCACTCGACCAACTCCCCCCCCCGGCTAACGGACAAGCAGCAGGCCAGCAAAACTCCAGACTCCGGCCCCATGACCCAAGCATGCATCCTGGTCCTAAATCTAGTCAAAAAAAGCCTGTGTTAAATAGGTATGTCTTTAGCCTAGACTTTAAAACTTTGGAGAGTGTCTGAATCTCGAACGAAAGTGGAATTTTTATTCCGTAGTTGGGGGGGGGCCATGTATGAGAAAGCCTTGTCCCCCGGCTGTGACTTTTTTATTCTATGAACTAAAAGAAGTCCTCCTGCACCCCGGCGAACGAAGTAGACGATTTGGATGTGGTAAAGACTGTACGAGTTCACTCAGATATGTTGGGGTCAGGTCCTGAAAGATCTTTATAAGTTATAAGAAGTATTTTTGTATATCAATGCGGAATTTAGGACTGGGTACCATTGTAGGTGATGAATAGAACCAAGTAGTGGATATGAATTCAAATTTTCGAGTTCGATTACACTCGGGGCAGTGCATTTCTGACTAACTGAAGTTTATTTATATATTTTACCTAGAGCATTCCATTACGTAAGAAGAGAGAAGGCGTTACGTAATCCAAACCTTGAGGTTTATAAACGCCATTAACAGTTTCTCTGCAATCATTAAAAGAGATGATATTTTCTAAGTTTTAAGCGATATTACGTATTGAAAGCAAAAGCAATTTCAAGTGAAAAAAATGGCTGCTAATGTGCGCATCAAAGGAAGATCTGAAATCAAATGTGGAGACCTAAGTTTTTTTACAGTGGACTTGGCAATAACAGGACAAGCCACTGATTTAAGGACCAGAATGTACCCAGTAGCCACCTGTCTCTCACAGGCACAAATCCTTTTTTGGCATCCCACTAATAAAAAACCTCAGTTTTTATCTCCTGAGTTAAGTAAAGAAAATTAAATAACAATCCCAATCTTTTTATTTTCCTATACACCAGTCCTCGATTTTTGTTGATTGTAAGGCTGTCATTAGGTTTTGGCTGAATATGTATAGCTGTTTGTATCATCTCTGCATATCAGTGGAAAACGAATGCCATGTTTTACCGAATAAACGAGAGGCCTATGGCAGCATGTACAGAGAGAATAAAAGCGGCCAAACACTAACAACCTAACCCCTGAAGGCAACACGCCATAATACTCTTTACTTCACTTTTGAGAGCTTAGAAGCTTAGATTATTTATATGAAACAAACTGGGGTACCCGGTCAGTTAATTAGGATTTAAAAAAAACCAATTAAAGTGCTGATTATCTGAATCCCTTATAACCTACAGTAATTTTTCTAGTCTTGTTTATTAAACTCATGATCCTATAGTGTCAATGCTGCAACTTAAATCTACCAGACACGAAAAGAAACACAATCCCCTTATCTGAGGGACCATTAACAAGTCATTTAGTACCCTAAGTAATATGCTGTTTTCAGTACTATATGGGGGGGGGGGGCCTTGAGCCAGATGGAAATGTTTTCAAAACATAAATTTCATTCCTTTGGGGTAAATTCAGAGCTCTGGCTGATGAATACAAAAAAACAGCTTTTTTTTCTAACTTTTTCTTTCTATATATTTTGGACAGAAACGGTAGAATTTTGAAATTGGTCTATAATATATTAGATAATCACTCAAGGGTCCAAGATTTTTGGCTTTTTTTTTAATCAGGTGGGTTTTTATAAACGGCAAACTAAAGGATTTGGGCACATAACCTAAGGTAAGGGATGAATTTAAAATAACTAACACTGGCTCTATAACACTAGGTAATACTATGATAGTTTCAGTATTAGTAATTGGGGTAAAGATTCCTAATCTTGAGTTTACAGCTCATTAAACAGATGTCTTCACTAGTGCTGCATCTTGAAGGGTGGCTGAATAGTTTGGGATGTGATTAGCTTGAGTTTTTATGGCCTAATGTTTTCTATCCTATCATTAAAGAAAGTCAACTGAATCAATTACTGTAAAATTACACAGAATGGGAGAGTCACTTTCTGTGTTTTTTTTTTGTTAATTTGGCGACTGTATTAAAGAGATCTTGGATTATTCTTATTTTTCTCTATGCTGAAGAGAAGTAGCAGCTTTAGCTTTAGTGAGAGCATTCTTATACTCTGCCATGCGTCCCCTCCAAGCAATTTTAAACACCTCCAATTTACCTATGTCTCCCACTCTTGCGCTCTAGATGCCTGTTTCTTTGCTTTTTAAGGTACGGGTGTGGGTCATAACCAAATGTTAATATAGATCTGAAGTATGATTACAAGTCGGTGGGTTGGTCCCATCACATTCTGAGTGATACCCATGGATTTCTAAGATGGACCTCGAAAGCATTTTAAGAAGTGGGATCCTGCGCATGTCAAAGTGAATATTGAAATCACCTACAATTAAAGCCTTATCTGTTACAGTAAGTAACAGAAGAAAAGTTAGCAAAATTCCTGAAGATTCTGAAATAGGGACCAGGAGGGCGTTAAATAGTTGATAAGCTGAAAATAGTGTGGTTTTGAACTTCCATAAGGATGGATCAGCTTCACTTAAGAATCATATTTCAAAGATTAGCCCTGTAATGGATTTCGCTGTAAACACCCCTACACTCTTTCAAAAATTGTGGCTACGCCTCCCCCCCGACCATTAGGAACAGGGCGATTAGCCCATGACTGTATCAGGGAAGGTGAGTGCTTCATTTAAGGCTAAATATTCATCAGGTCTAATCCAGTTTCAGTGGAGACAGAGTGAGTGTTAAACATTTATCAGTGACAATTTCAATTTACAATCACTTGCTTTGTTTGTAAGTGATCTAAATGTTAAGTAATCATACGTTAGTCTAATGTTGTTATTTCTTTGCAGCTATAATGGTGTTTTATACTAAGACGGTTTATTAAATATACTTTTTGAGAGCGTTTACGGTTTAGGCAGATGCAGGTACGACACAGTTTAATAATGTGGTTTCTGGGTGACGGTGCAAATGGCTACCAGCAGACAGTTGGTTAAGCCGGTCTGTCTGCTGCCTGACCCCTGCTCTGATAGTGAGCCCCTAACCAATCGGCCCTAAGAACTATTGGCAATGTTGCAGGAAGATGAGAGCATGCACCCCCTCCCGAGTGGGATCGACAACCGTCCAATCCTAAAAGGCCAGGCCTTCCCCTCAAAAGGTTGTCCCCAGTTGTCTATATAGCCCACTTTGTGTTCAGAGCACCACTTTGACAGCCATTAGTTCATTGGACATAACCTGCTGTAGGCTTGGTCACCTCTCCACATTGGATGGGGCCAGAGCACACTACAGAATCGGACATCGCCCTTCGCCACGCTAACCAACCTCTCAAACTTACCTTCGCAACCTCTGCTGACGAAGGCATATATCATTAGCCCCTACATGAATAACTATCGCTAGATAATCTTGCGGCTCCTCGAGTTCACTAAGACTCGGTTACAATTGTCCGGCACTCTGGCTCCGGGGAAAAGAGAACTCTAGCTGCTGGTGTCCCCCTGTCCCTAAGGGGTAGCAAGTTTCACGGTCTAAATAATAGTCACCTTGACCAGAGATCTTTCAACAGGCGCTCCAGTGGGTGTTCAATTCACTGAGGAGGGCAAACCTGTTTGGCCGTGAACAGGTAAAGATGGTGCTCTCGTGGACTAGCCTTACGACCTACGTCGCCGAACCGTCACCCACTTGCCCTGCTGCGAGGACTCTGCGGGGCTCTAACTTCACCTGTGGGCATCCATATCTGCTAAGCTAGGAGCTGAGCTAGCCCTTCTCTAATGTCTGGATGCGCGCCTCTAAAACTACAATCTTCTCCGTCAGACTGGCTACAAGCCTACACCTATCACAAGTAAAATTTACACTAATGACGGAGGAATAATAGCTAAACATGCCACACTCGGCACAGGGAACAAGCGCAGCAGAAGCCATGTTAGTACAATCAATGAATTAAAGGTATTTAGCTTCGGGTGGTGTTGTGGGGTGCCGAGTGAAGATATGGTTCAGCTGCAGCCGATGGTCCAATGCAATGCTCGATTAAAGCGTCAATATAAGTTAAGTCAATACAAAAAGTCTCAGAAAGAAAGTGGGAAAAGACTGTAAAAAAGTGATAAAAACACACACTACTGCAAAAGAAGACGCAACTCTGGTAATTAGCTAATGGCTAATTACTGCAAACACAATCTGGTATACCTGTAAAGTTACTAAATAATGATTAGCGGCAAAAAAATATAATACCGCCGGTACGAGAATAAAATGATTAAGATGTTGTAAAAAACTACTATATATACGATTATATATGATACAGATGCAATCGAGAATTAAAATAGTTCAAAGGTAATAAGCTGCTAACAGCTACGAAACGGCGTGCGTCTAGTGTGCAATCACTGAGAATGAGTCTGGGTTGCCAGATGCTCGCAATCCTCGCGTCAGTTCTCTCAGCGTTCTCTCAGCGTTCCACAAAGACGCAGTGTAGCTCTTTCTGACCATCCCTATACTTCTCCATCAGCAGTCTCAAAGCAAAAATCGCATCGATGGTGCTCTTCCTTGGCATGAAACCATACTGTTGTTCACACACTGTCACCTCCTGTCTAAGCCTAGCTTCCACAACTCTCTCCCAAATCTTCATTGTGTGGCACATAAACTTTATGCCCCTGTAAAAGCCACAACTCTGTACATCACCCTTCTGCTTGAAAATCGGTACAAGTAAACTTTTCCTCCATTCCTCCGGTATACTCTCATTCACCAGAATTCCATTGAATAATCTAGTCAAAAACACCACTCCCAGCTCTCCTAGACTTTTCCATACCTCAACCGGTATGTCATCAGGTCCCACTGCCTTTCCGTTCTTCATCCTTTTCAAAGCTTTCCTCACTTCTTCCTCGCTAATCATTGCTACATCCTGTTCCACAATTTCTACACCATCCATCCTTCTTTCCCTTTCATTTTCTACATTCATCAACTCCTCAAATACTCATTCCATCTTTTCCTCACCCTCTCCTCACCTGACAGTACATTTCCATTTCTATCCTTGATCACCCTGACCTGCTGCACATCCTTTCCAGCTCTATCTCTCTGTCTCGCCAGCAGATACAACTCCTTCTCCTCTTCCCGACTTCTAAACCTTTCATATAACTCACATCGTAGGTCTTTCTTCTGGCCTTTAAATACCTCCCCTCTTTGCCCGTTGACAACATCTCCTTTTACTCCTGCCTACTCTCATTCGTCCTGTCCCTGTCCCATTTCTTCTTTGCTGACCTCTTTCTCTGAATAACCTCCTCACTTCCTCTTCCACCACCAGGTTTCCTTTTTCATCCTTTTGGCCTGTCCAAGAAGACACACCCAGTATACCCTTTCTACCTGTCTGTCTAATTAATTGTTGCTGCTACTACCCAGTCATTGGGAGCTCTTTCCTATCACCCAAGCCTTTTCTCAGCTTCCCTCTGACTCCCTTACACAACATTCTTCCTTTCTCAACTTCCCCATTTGGTCCTCTGCTTCTGGCCTTTGTCCTCTTCCTCTTCCTAAACCACCAGAGCCATCCTGCACACCACTATCCGATGCTGCCTACTACCTCTCCCCTGCCACTGACCTTACAATCACCAATCCTCTTAAGCAAACCTCTTCTACATAGGTGTAAAGTTTCTACCTGTGGTGCTCCTCCCCTCCAACTCTTATAAGTCCCCTATGCTCTTCTCCTTCTTTTGTAATATGTGTTAACCCACAGCCATTTCCATCCTCTTTGCAAAATCCACCACCATCTTCTTTCCTTCTATCTAGGCTCCTACCTTAACACCAAACCTGCCCATCACTTCTCATCTCCTTTATTACCTTCACCCAACATGACGCATTGAATCTGCACCAAAACATTTTTTTTCACCAGTCTCTCCTCCCTGGGGAATGCCTCTCAACCACTCCACTCATCTACCTCCCCCCAAATCTCTCTTTCTCCTCTATTCCACAGCCCACTTGTGGTGCATAGCCACTACCAACATCACCATTACAACCCTCAATTTCCAGCTTCAGACAATATTATCCTATCTGACAAACCCCTTTTCACCTCAACGACCATTCTTTACATAGTCCTCCTCAGGCACCACATCACTCCATTTCCTCTTCCTAGCCACACCATGGTAGAACAGTTTAAACCCTGCACCAATGCATCGAGCCTTGCTACCCTTCCACTTTGTCTCCTGCACACACAAAACATCGACCTTTCTCCTCTGCATCATATCAGCCAGCTCTCGACCTTTCCCTGTCATCGTCCCTACATTTAGGGTTGCTACTCTCAGTGCTATATTCTGGCCCCTCCTGATTTCTCTCTGTCTCCTCACACGCCTCCCTCCTCTTCATCTTGGGCAAACAGTAGTCCAATTTCCGCTGGTACCCTGTTTGCTACCAGTACCAGTGGCGGTCGTTGTTAACCCGGGCCGCGACCGATCCGGTATGGTGAAATTATTATGAACTCGCATACTTTATTTGGCAAATGTTTTACACCGGATGCCCTTCCTGACGCAACCCTCACCATTTATTCGGGCTTGGGACCGGCACTAAAAATACCCTGCCTGAGCAATCTAGCGGCTGGTTTGTCACTCACTAATATGTAATATTAAATAATTTTCCTCAATAAATAAATTACCAAGTATAATATGTTTGTCTCATTTGTTTAACTGGCTTCTCTTTATCTACTTTTAGGACTTGTGTGAAAATCTGATGATATTTTAGGTCATATTTATGCAGAAATATAGAAAATTCTAAAGAGTTCACAAACTTTCAAGCACCACTGTATATTGTGTGTTCTGCATCCAAAAACATTAGAACTCTGCTGGTAAAACGCATTTGTTTTGAACATTTACATTCATGTATTATAGTAAGGAGAGTAAAATTTGTCAAAATTAAACATTCCTAATTAACCAAAGTATTTTAAGACAGTATTTAAAATGTTTATTCTCCTTAATTCTACCTGAAGTACTGCTGAGTAACAACCAAACACCCGTCTTCACTTTGTTTCAAATATACTTTATATCAGTGCTAAAATCCATCAGGAAATCTTCATCTACCACAATTACATTAATCTACACACCCACTTTAATTTTCTTACTTATTCAAACACCACCTTTTTTGCTACCTAACTCGCTTACACTGTCCCCCTTTTCCAGGGACAAGGAAATTTCATTGATGTACATAAGCAATGAACGATGAGGAATCCATCTTCTTTTGGGCTTGACAAATTAAGCAAAATCAGTAAAACAATTAGGCCTTCAAAAACAATCAAATGAAAATATATCAAATTACAAAAAAAATGTAAAGAGCAGTGGTCATTGAAATCCCAATAAAATCAATGTCTGGCCAGATAACCCTATGTACCTGCAATACTGTATCTACAGATATATTATCAATTGCAAATTATTTTAATAGGGTGGCACATAGACAAGAGTGGTTAGCACAGCTCCAAAGATCCCAGTTCAATTCCTGACCAGAACTCCCTTTGTTGGAAATCTGCATGTTCGCCCCATGTCTGAGTGGGTTTCTTCCAGGCACGTCAGTTTCCTCGCACTTTCCAAAGACATGCATACAGTGGGGCAAAAAAGTATTTAGTCAGCCACTGAATGTGCATGTTCTCCTACTTAGAAAGATGAGATAGGTCTGTAATTTTCATCACAGGTACACAAACTATGAGAGACAAAATGAGAAAAAAGATCCAGGAAATGACACTGTAGGATTTTTAAATTTTTTTATTGTAAATTATGTTGGAAAAAAAGTATTTGGTCAATAACAAAGTTCAACTCAATACTTTGTAACATAACCTTTGTTGGCAATGACAGAGGTCAAACGTTTCTTGTATGCCTTCACCACGTTTGCACACACTGTAGCTGGTATTTTGGCCCATTCCTCCATGCAGATCTCCCCTAGAGCAATGATGTTTTGGGACTGTCACTGGCCAACACAGACTTTCAACTCCCTCCACAAATTTTCTGTGGGGTTGAGGTCTGGAGACTGGCTAGGCCACTCCAGGACCTTGAAATGCTTTTTACGGAGCCACTCCTTCGTTGCCCAAGTGGGTGTTTGGGATCATTGTCATGCTGGAAGACCCAGTCACGTTCCATCTTCAATGCTCTCACTGATGGAAAAAGGTTTTGGCTTAAAATCTCACGATACATGGCCCTGTTCATTCTTCCCTTAACACGAATTAGTTGTCCTGTCTCCTTTGCAGAAAAACATCCCCAAAGCATGATGTTTCCACCCCCATGCTTCACAGTAGGTATGGTGTTCCTCCAGTTGAGTTTTTACTAAAAAGTTCTATTTTGGTTTCATCTCACCGCATGATATTCTCCCAATCCTCTTCTGGATCATCCATATGGTCTCTGGCAAACTTCAGATGGGCCTGGACATATACTGGCTTAAGCAGGGGGACACGCTTGGCACTGAAGGATCTGAGTCCCTCTCGGCGTTACTGATGGTAGCCTTTGTTACTTTGGTCCCAGCTCTCTGCAGGTCATTCATCAAGACCCTCCGTGTAGTTCTGGGATTTTTGCTCATCGTTCTCATGATCATTTTGACCCCACGAGATGAGATCTTGCATGGGGCCCCAGATCGAGGGAGATTATCAATGGTCTTGTATGTCTTCCATTTTTTTACAATTGATCCCACAGTTGATTTATTTACACCAACCTGCTTGCCTATTGTAGATTCACTCTTCCTAGCCTGGTTCAGGCTTACTATTTTCATTCTGGTGTCCTTCGACAGCTCTTTGGTCTTGAGTTTGGAGTCCGACTGTCTGAGACTGTGGACAGGCATCTTTTATACAGATAACGAGGTCAAACAGGTGCCATTAATACAGGTAATGAGTGGAGGAATAAGTTACAAGTCTTTGAGAGCCAAAAATCTTGCTTGTTTGTGGGTGACCAAATACTTATTTTCCGCCATGATTTACAATTAAATTCTTTAAAAATCTTACAATGTGATTTCCTGGATTTTTTTCCTCATTTTGTCTCTCATAGATGGAGTGTACCTACGATAAAAATTACAGACCTCTCTCATCTTTCTAAGTAGGAGAACTTACACTATCCGTGGTTGACTAAATACTTTTTTGCCCCACTGTAAGTCAAATGGTGTCTCGAAATCTTCACGCACGTGCCCTACGACGGATTACCATCCTGTCAAGGGTTGGTTCTTGCCTTGCACTCTGTCCTGCCAGTTAAACCCAGCTCCAGGTGACCACAAATTGGATTAAGCAGTTATGAAAATGCATGAATGAATTATAATTTTGTTACTTAATATACTCATTTATTAATTAAAAAAGTGATTTGAAATATTTTGTAAAATAACAAACACAATTTAGAAAAAGTTGGGATGGTATGGAAAATGCAAATACAAAAAACAAAACAAAAACAATGCAGTGTTTTTAACTTCCTCTTTTACACTTTCATTTCATTGCAGACAGTATAAACCCAAGATATTTCATGTTTTATCTGGTCAACTTTAACAAATTTCATTTGTTAATAATCATCCATTCCTGCATTTCTACAATGCATACCATAACAAAGTTGGGACAGGGACAATTTAGGGCTATGAAAGATGCTATAAAAAACTAAATAATGATGTGATTTCAAGCAGGTTATGCCAACAGAAGATCTCTGGATCTCCAGTTTATCCACAAAAATTTGTGAAAAAAAAAAAAAAAAAAAAAAAAAAAAATCACTGAAATGGTTAAAAAGCAATGTTCCTGACTGGTAGATTGGATTGGAAGGGATTTACATATTTCTTCCTCTACAGTGCATAATAGCATTAAATGATTCAAGGAATTTGGAAGAATTCAGTCTGTTAAAGTGCAATGGCAGAAGCCTTAACTGAAGACCAGTGATCTCCAATCCCTCAGGCGTCACTGCGTCAAGAAATTCATCAATAGCTGATTGAGCCACATTGGCAAGGGATTACTTTATCAAACTTTTATCAAGCACGAAAATATAGAGTTCACATATTCACAAACGCCACTTTAAACTTTAGTTTGCAAAAAAGAAGCCTTATGTTAACCATGTCCAAGTCAAGTCAGATTTATTTATATAGCACTTTTTTACAATGGAGCATTGTTTCAAACCAACTTTACAATTTTAGATTATCTTCTAATATTTATGGCCAATCCCAAATTGAGCAGGCCTAGGGCGACTGTGGCAAGGAAAAACTCCCTAAGCATTATGAGGAAGAAACCTTGTGAGGACTATGACTCAAAAAGGGACCCATCCTCCTTGGGTGGCATAGATGACAAGAAAAAAGCCAATTTATGTAAACAAATAAGTCTTATAGTGACAGTTCAAATAAAATTGTGTAAAATATGTATCGGCATTACGTAGTTCAATACACCCACACAACCAGAAGAATGTCTGACTTCTCTGGGCACTGGGGTGGACAATCAAACAGTGAAAACTTGTACTTTGGTCAGACCAATCAGTATTCCTGTGGCAAAAAGTACCATCCAGACTGTTACCAACAACAAGTCCAAAAGCCAGAGGTGTGTTATGGTATGGGCTTGTGTCTATGCCCTTTTTCAAAGGTAGTTTACACTTCTGTGATGACAGCATTAATGCAAATAAAGTACTTTGGATTTTTGAGCAACACAAGATGTCATCAAGGCAACAAATTTTCCAGGAAAGTTGTGCATTTTGCAATAAGACAATGGCAAACAAGCCAAATCAGAAAAGGCTGAAAAATGTAAAATGTTCTTTAACATTATACATTTAACAAAAGACGAGCAAACAGGCAGTAAATTAGACATATCTGAAAACTCTCAGCAAGATTCATGAACGCCATTAGAGCGTGCGTATGTTAATGAATACCAATCGTTCGTAAATGGGTCATTTGTGCACGTTCCTTCATAATTAGCATACAATTACCATAATCCACGCCTATGAATAACAAATGACCACCATATAATACAGGCTTTGGACTGAGGGACACAGCAAAATTCCTCCCAAATGTCTCAGAAAAAGCAAAGAAAAAAACTATTCTGATTTGGAAATCAATGTTTTATTGAACAAAGCGCACTCAAATCAATATTTTTTCATTTTTGAGAGACCATAGTGGTGTTTCAGGTAATAAAGAAAGCAGCTTGACACCTAATTCAATATAGGCTGTACGAATAAATCAGTCTTCTAGTTAATCCTCAATTTGAGCCGGATCCTGCCAAACCAAGATCCGGTACCTCTCATATTCGGAGGACATGCGTTCTGGTGTTCTTATTTGGTCTCGATTAAGCACCTCTGTTTATTTATATATAAAATAAAATGAAAATGGACAGTATTAATAAACGAATTTTAATAAAATGGTACTTGTGTAACCTCCTTTACAAAAACCCAAACGAGTCATTTTCTATGATCATCAATCACATGCGCGCTCACGCTTCAGGAGAGATCGCGGACAGCTATGGAGTGAGATCACCATCTATAATATGAGAGCGCAAAATCAAAATACGAGAGTGCAAAATCACTTTAAATCGAGAGAAAAAAGAAGATCTGTACGCTTCCAACGTGGCAGCAACGCGGCAGCAGTTCTGTGCACGTTTCGTAGATAAAAACCGGAAACACATCAGAGGTCAAGGCTTGGTAGATCATTACTGGAACTATCGATTGCAAGATATCGCTAAAGGAAAATCGGCAGGAAGGAATAATATAGAGATTGATATAAAATGCAGTAAAGAAGATACTAAATGAATTATTAAAGCTAAAATGAATGATAAATTGCTAAATCTATGGGCACAGAACAGACTGGAAGTTTTATAATATTAAAAGTAAACTGGGAAATTATTTCAAAAGAAGGACCATACCATGATGGTCAGCCAGTTCTCTGCACAGCTTCCAGAAATCGACAGAGCTATACATTATCTCAAATACATTATATCTACTGAGAATGCAGTTATTTCAGACATCTTTACATCAAACCATAATTGGGAAGATCATTCTAAAGTCAAAATGGAAACAGGTTTAAATTTTAATGTAATACCATCATTGATTTGCTGAATTTAACATGCTGGGGAGAAAATAGCATAAAATGCTGCAAGTGCAAAGATTTGGGCACCTATTGATTCCCTGTAGTTTCTGTCAAGGAGTTGCCAATTACTGAGTGACAGGGTGTCCAAATCTGCAATGTCGCATTTTATATTATGTTCTTCCAACATGTTAAATTCAACAAATAAATACTGTGCATTAAACATTTGTAGAAATATGTCATACTATAGAGATTAGGCTAGCTTATTTAACATAGAAAATCAGCAAACGTTTGAAAAGTACTGCCCAAATTTTTGATATATGTCATGTAATTTCAGTCTCATTTGATTTCCCTCAAGATGTGAAATTGATAATATGCTCTCTTCTTGCTTACTTCAGTTTGTATGCCTACCCTTTCCAACTGTACTTTTAATATTATAAAACTGTCTTCCAGTCTGTTCTGTGCCCATAGATTTTGCCATTTATCCTTCATTTTAGCTTTAATAACGCATTTAGTATCTTCTTTACTGCATTTTATATTATTCTCTATATTATTCCTTCCTGTTGACTTCCTTTAGTGACATCTAGCAATCGATAGTTCCAGTAATGATCTACCATGCCTTGACCTCCGATGTATTTCCGGTTTTTATCTACGAAACGCACAACTGAAATGCGCACAAAACTGAAACGCACTGCCGTGTTTGAAGCGTACAGTTCTTGTTTTTGCTCGATTTAAAGTGATTTTGCGCTCTCGTAATAAAGATAGTGATCTCACTCAATAGACAGCGAGATTTGGAAATGGCGAAAAAAGACTGGCGAAAGTTAAGACAATGCAAGTCTTTATCACTGATATCGAGTTTCTATTTTTAAGGCTACTGTAATAGGTGTTGAACAATAAGCACAGTTTCTTGATGCATACTCAATAATCCAGGTGAGAAAATATAAGCACAGTTGTTTATTTGTTCCGGCACCTTTTCACTTAATGCCCACTTACCGGATCACGGTATGCTCAGTGTTCCCTTATCTAACGTATTACAAATTAAGCACTGCTTCTAGCATTTACGTGGTTTTTTTGGTGTTGTTTTTTTAATCCGATGAGCCCACAATGTCTTACAATGCCACTCTCCGAACGTTTGCCAGCTGAGCTGCGTGCGTCCGAGGCTGGCCACAGCGCTCAGAATATTAAATTTCATATAACAGATCAATTGCACAGTTTACAGTTTTTATTATTATTATTATTATTATTATATGTGTGATGACGAGCTCGTGTGGCGACGTCATCACTTAATGCCCATTTAGTGGCATTAAAATTGTTAGTTATGTCTATGCATGATCTTTTAACTTTCACTTAGGTTTTGGAAGCTTCTATCAATAATTATAGTGGTTTGGCTATGCGATGATTTGTGTATAAAGGTGATTATGGATTTAAACGACGGATATATGCTTATTATGGGAGATTTGTTTCCTGGGAGGGCACGCGCTCAGGAACACGCATTCAGAGTTAGGATTGGACCATGTCAAATCAGGGAGGGGGTGTAGAGAACATGGCATAAGCGCCTGCATTTAATGTAATGCTTAAATGCAGGTGATTGGTTTATAGTAATGAGGAAATTGAGTTAATGTGTAAATGGTGAATGACGAGGTAGGCGCTTTTGGGAGATGAGGTTTTCAGCTGGGTGTTTATGTGGACTTGCTACAGGGGGTGGACTTTACCTTATTATAGATGGGAAGTCAAGTTTGAGTTTCTGAGCGCTATTTTTAGTCTTGTGAGCTGCCCCAGAAAAAAATGTACTGTGAATGTTCATAGTAAAACTGTGAATTGCTTGACAGTTTTACTGTGAATTTTCACAGTTTGACCATGAAGTTCACAGTTCTGCTATGAATTTTCGATGGTAGTTTGGCCACTTCATGGTTCTACTGTCAAGTGGCAGCGTTTTTTTTCCCGGCCAGTAGGAGGCTAGTTTTGACTCGATGCCGCCTCGCAAGCAATCTAGGCATAGAGCTGAGAAAAGTTGACAAGACTCCCAGGATGAAAGGACGTTCCAAGCTAATTTTGAAAGTGTAACACAGACAAATACAACACCAGACTCGGCGTCAGACAATATGGCTCAACTTGGCAGCATGTTACAAAGTTTCATGTTAACTCAGCAAGCACGGGAGGAATGTCTGGAATGAGAGGCACAATGACAGGAACATAGGTGGCGTACACTACAACATCAATTTGTGCAGCTTCAAAATGTGGTACAACAGGAGCGTCAGGAACGACAGTCATTGGAAGGTGAGACAGCTCGAGCTCTTAATGTACCATCCAGGTCTACTACTACAGAGATAGTGCCTGCTGCACAGATTATTATACACGATATGGACACACCAGAAAACCCACAACTAGCACCATCAATAATATCATACATGCCAGCAACGCCTCAACAGCAATTACTGCCTTGCGTGGGGTGGGTCATCCCCAAGCTATTATCACTCTGGGAGATGAGGATATTTAGCATTACTTGATCACATTTGAGTGAATTGCTCAGGCCTGTAGATGGATAATAGAATAATAGACTGGACATTTTACCTTGTGCTCTTGCTTACAAGTAAGGCGAGAGCAGCCCATGTCGCTATGGACACAAAAGAAACTTTAAGGTATTATTTTACTGGTAAAGAGTTCATTTTCTGGATGCCAAAAGGTGAAGTTGCAGCCCCCACCCTGGCAGAGCCCTCGCAGGGTGATGGTTCGGCGACGTAGTCATAAGGCTAGCCCACGAGAGCACCACTCTTTACCTGTTCACGTGTCCAACAGGTTTACCCTCCTCAGTGATGCACCCACTGAGCAGCCTGTTGAAAGAGCTCTGGTCATAGGTGACTCTATTTTATGACACGTGAAACTAGCTACCCCTTTAGGGACACTAGCAGCTAGAGTTACCTGTATCCCCGGAGCCAGAGCGCCGGACATTGTAACGAGTCTTGGTGAACTCGAGAGCCGCAGATTCTCTAGCATAGTTTTTCATGTAGGGGCTAATCATATCAGCCAGAGGTTACTAAGGCTAATTTTGTAGAGGTGGTTAGAGTGGCAAAGGCGATATCCGATGCAGTAGTGTGCTCTGGCCCCATCCCAATGCGGCGAGGTGACCAAGCCTACAGCAGGTTATGGTTGCTGAACTGCTGGCTGTCCAAGTGGTGCTCTGAAAACAACGTGGGCTATATAGACACCTGGAAAGCCTTTGAGGGTAAGCCTGGCCTTTTAGGATGGGATGGTGTCCATCCCACTCGGGAGGATGCTGCTCTCATCTCTTGCAACATTGCCCATAGTCTTATGGCACATCTGCTACTCCAGCTGCATTTATTAAAAACCTACCAGACTTGAAATTTAATACACCTACAGAGATCAATCATCTTGAGTGTGTAAATGACCAATTAGAATGTGTGCTTTGCTCAACCCTGGACACAATTGCTCCTGCTAGGGTCAAACGCATTAGGGAAAAAAAAAAAAGGCTAGCACCATGCTATAATGACCACACCCATACCTTAAAGCAAAGAACACGGCATCTAGAGCGCAAGTGGAGACATAGTAAATTGGAGGTGTTTAAGATTGCTTGGAGGGACAGCATGACAGAGTATAAGCATGCCCTTACTAAAGCAAAAGCTGCATACTTCTCCTCAATCGTAGAGAAAAATAAGCATAATCCAAGATTTCTCTTTAATACAGTCTCCAAATTAACAAAAATAACCTACAGAAAGTGATTCTCCAGTTCTGTGTAATTTTAACAGTAAAGATTTCATGACTTTCGTTAATGATAAGACAGATCACACTCGATGCTCATCACATCACCAAACTATTCAGCAACCTTCCAGATGCAGCACTAGTGAAGACATCTGTTTAATGAGCTGTAAAACAAGATTATAATCTTTTACCCCAATTACTAATACTGAACTATCCGCACTGATCAGCTCGTCTAAGTCATCAACAAACAAGTAGCTCAAACTTTACTCAAACAAGTAATACCTAGTATTATAGAGCTAGTGTTAGTTATTTTAAATTCATCCCTTACCTTAGGTTATGTGCCCAAATCCTTTAAGTCTGCCGTTATCAAACCACTGATTAAAAAAGCCAATCTTGACCCTTGTGTGATATCTAATTATAGACCAATTTCAAATCTACCGTTTCTGTCCAAAATCTTAGCAAACGGCGTCTATCAGCAGCTTTGTAGTTACCTCCAAAGGAATGAAATTTATGAAACATTTCAGTCTGGCTTCAGGCCACATCGTAGTACTGAAACAGCATTAATTAGGGTACTAAATGACTTGTTAATGTCCTCAGATAAGGGATGTGTTTCTTTTCTTGTTCTGTTAGATTTAAGTGCAGCATTTGACATTATATCATGATGTTTTACTAAACAGACTAGAAAATACTGTAGTTAATAAGGGATTAGCACTTTCTTTGTTTAAATCCTACTTAACCAACGGGTACCATTTTGTTCATATCAATAATTTAAGGTCTAAGCTGTCAAAAGTGAAGTATGACGTGCCTCAGGGGTCAGTGCTTGGCCCGCTTTTATTCTTTCTGTATTCTCATGCTGCCACTAGGCTCAGTTATTCGTAAACATGGCATTAGTTTCCACTGCTATGGGGATGATACACAGCTGTAAATATCAGCCAAACCTAATGACAGCTTTACAATCAACAAAATTGAGGACTGTGTAAAGGAAATAAAAGATTGGATGTCATTTAATTTTCTCTTACTTCTCTTACTCAGATAAAACTGAGGTTCTATTAGTGGGACCCAAGGTTGTGAGAGACAGGTTGGCTACATCTATCCTAAATCTAGATGGCTGTCCAGTATTGCCCAGTCCGTCTGTAAAAAACTTAGGGGTCACATTTGATTCAGATCTCTCCTTTGATGTGCACATTTGCAGCATCACTCTAATTGCTTTCTTTCAATTACATAATATCGCTAAACTTACAAATATCCTCTCTTTTAATGATGCAGAGAAACTGGTTCATGCATTTATAACCTCAAGGTTGGATTACTGTAACGCCTTACTTACTGGATGCTCTAGTAAATCTATAAATACACTTCTGTTAGTTCAGAATGCAGCTGCCCGAGTGGTAACTCGAACTAGAAAATTTGATCATATCACTCCTGTTCTATCATCACTACACTGGTTACCAGTCAAATTCCGCATTGATTACAAAATACTTCTTATAACTTATAAAGCTCTACATGGCCTGGCCCCACATTATCTGAGTGAACTCTTAGAATTTTACAATCCAACACATCTACTTCGTTCGCAGGGTACAGGGCTTCTTTTAGTTCCTAGAAATAAAAAAGTCACAGCAGGGGGAAAGGCTCTCATATACATGGCCCCCCAACTATGGCATAAACCTCCCATTTTCGTTCGAGACTCAGACACACTCCAAAATTTTAAGTTTAGGCTAAAGATATACCTATTTACACAGGCTTTTGACTAGATTTAGACCAGGATGCATGGCTTGGGTCACTGGGGCCGGAGTCTGGAGTCATGTCTGGCCTGCCTGCCATGTCCGTTAGCCGAGAGTGTCGAGTGGGCGATCTGACTGAACTGGGCTTTGGTCCTTGTGATCTTGACTCGTGCATCCTTGCCTTAGACTAAGGGCAGAGCTGGGAGTTCATAGTCAAAGAGTCTTATGGTGATCAGAGACGTTAAGTTACTGTCTTCTGCCTCCCGAGGGGTTGCCAATGTCTCATGTGATCCCTCTTGGCTGTGTTACCTACCAGTTCTACTCTTTCTAGCTATGCTGCTATAGCTAATGCTGCCGAGGTCTCATGCTACACATGGCATCAGTGATTGTTAATAGACACTGTGCTCTTAATCAGTAACTAATTACATTTTCTGTTTTCTCTCCGAGCTGTGTTCCGGTACCAGTTCCAGCCAGACACATGATGTTCATCCGCTGCTTCCGTCATCAGCTCCAGCCCCATCATACCCAGGCCACTTAATGCAACGATGTGCATACTTCACATTTTATTCCAACTATGACTCCATGACTTTAGTTTCGTTCTTAGATTTATCATCTACGCCGCCCAAGGAGGTTGGGTCCCTTTTTGAGTCTTGGTCCTCCCAAGGTTTCTTCCTACAACACTCAGGGAGTTTTTCCTTGCCACTGTCGCCCTAGGCTTGCTCAATTTGGGATTGGACGGAGTTATTAGGAGATAATCTAAACTTGTAAAGTTGCTGTGTGCTGAAATTCAACGAGAAAAGGAGCAGCTGGGAAGACGTGGAGAATATGGTTTGTCCATTTTACAGAGAGCCAAGTTACAGCTTTAGTGCGCTCGTGTAGGGGTATCCAAAACATTCTCAACTCGCTCCGTGTATAGTCTGTGACTCTTAACTGCTCAGTCGGAGCTCATTTGGACAGTTAATCAGGCATCGCTTCCATTCTCACACTGCTTAGGAAACGTCAGTCGATCAAGCTAAAGTTCGGCCCGATCCTGATATTCGCTCCGCTACAACCAAATCGAGCTAAAACCTCAAAGTCTATGCCTGATTTTAATTTCTTAACTTCCCTCTTAACATCAATCAGTTGAGCCATCATTGGCTAGCAGTTCAGTTCATGGGATTCCGATGCACAGTCAATGTTCCTATGAAAAGTGCAGTCAGTCACAATGCACGTCCCTGGCATAAAACCGAAAGGTGGGCGTACCCTAAAGAGTGTGATCAGGGGTTTGGGCAGAGATTACGTCCTGCCTACAGTCTCTACTGCTCTTGCTCTGTCTGCAATTTGTATCTACTGCACAAGTGAACCCAAAATGTCAGTGCCCAGGCGGCCATCTTGGTGGCTTAAAAAATCCACAATGGGTGTCAGTGACATAGTATATAAAGGCATCACATTTCAGGGGCTGCATCTTTCAAAGGACGTGGTCTACGTGATCTACAAAGGTGTGTCCTTTGAAGACCACATAGACTGCGGCGAAAGTCGCACTGAAATGAGATGGTTTGCACTACAGCTGATTTCCATCATAGCACGCAATGCACCTCGGGACATGTTGGGTGGCTGATGTATCCTTCATCATCAGGGAAAGGAAGGGCGCATTTGTCGGCCGCAAAAGAAATAGCCCTCGAAAAGGGACATCCTAGGAGCGCCAATATGACGCAATTGGTCTTCAAATACAACCTCTAAAGGATGCAGTCCCTGAAATGGGATTCAGCTACAGTCTATGCTCAACCCTCACTCATTCCTCAGCCCACTCAATTGTTGGTAGGAAATCTACTAATGCAAGACACCTTATAGCGTTTACATTCACTTGATAATCCGATAACTGCAGAAAATCAGATTTTGTAAGTAATCCGATCAACAAGTTTATATGCACTTGACTAATCAGATAATGGGAAACCTCCGGGTTTCACTGCCTTTAATTCTGTGGCGTGGTTAATACTAGGGTTGCCAGATACAGCGAGAAAATAAACAAACAAACAAAAAAAATGCTCAAGTCAATGAAAGAAAAGCCAATTAAAGCCAGATCTTTAGAAATATGCAGACCTGGCAATCAGGTTTTTTGAACTAGCATACATGCCATGACTACTCCAATTACTGGATTAAAATCCAGCTCTCTTCATCGGGTTTCTTAATCTGATTTCTATATCGGAGTATGCTGTATATATGACCACTTGAATAACCGGACAACTGCAGAAATCCAATCATCATCATCATCGGATTATCCAATCATTATCGGATTATAGTGCATGTATACATACTCACTTTTATTACTACAGCTAATTAACGTTTCAGATTCAACTAACTTTACCTCTTAGTTTTTCAAGAGAAAGTGGCAGTTTTTGTAGAAAAAGCAACCTTCCTTGTGGGGACCAGCAAAATGTGGCCACATTCTTGTGATATAAACTTGGCACATGCGCACACAGAGAGTCACACACGAACACATTAAATACAGAGACAGAGAAAGATAGACACAGACACACACAGACACACAGTTTCTATAAAGATCAATACACCTGCTTCATGTGTGGGATAAATGGTGCCAGAGATCTGACCGTAAATACCAACATGTAAAAATGCATAAACATGCTTACTTGCTCTCACTCACTCATTCACTCAATCATTCAGTCACTCACTTCTCCTGTCTCACCTGTTTGCACTTTCGAGCGTCTCCACCTTCTTCCACAATTCATTGTTCTCAGAAGTGTAGTTCTCCACCCTAGAAATGTAACCACATACACTCACAAATGTTAAATACTGACTGAACATGTGCCTTTTATACATATCCTTGTCTATCTTCTCTATACCTTCTCTATCTGTTACTGACTAATACTTGTTGACTTTTAGTTATTGATTTAGTTTATAATGTCACAGGAACCCGATTTGTACAAGTCTACATGCCAGTAACATTAAAGAACAAAAGTGTGTGAGTGTCAGTGTTTTCAATGTCAGTCCCGTCGCTCCAGAGTGCTCTCTAAACCCTGTGAGCCTAAAAAGGAAAATGAGCTAGAATGACTCACACTTGAACGCAGAAGAGCACACACATGCAGACGCACAAAAAGCACATAAAGTGGTGTGTGTGTGTGTGTGTGTGTGTGTGTGTGTGTCAGAGAGAGAGAGAGAGAGAGAGAGAGAGAGAGAGAGAGAGAGAGAGAGAGAGAGAGAGAGAGATTCCTGTGAAGACACAGATAGCGCTTTAAATATGGAAAAGCTTTTATGACCCTACACTCCCCTCCTAGCCAGAAACAAAAGCAAGAGCCAATGAGGTTTGGGTTAATTTTAGGTTTTTCATTTAGCTACATTAACAAGTGGAATAAAGGAAGGTGACAGAGCATGTGAGAGCAGGAACGGAAATAGATGGACTGAAGACTGATAGAGAATTATAAGGATAACAAAAGATTTACTCCAGCTTAAAATTAATGGACATAAAGGTAGGCAAGTGGCACAGAGAAGCTCATAGCTCAGTTCATACTTTTTCTCCAGACATTCCACATACTCCTTCTTCTTACGACGACTTTCCTGTGCAGAGATCTGAAGACAACCAGACAAATGAATGAAAACAGAAAGAACTACTAAATGATTGTGTTCAACTCAGGTTATCATGCATTAATATAAAACATAAAACAAGGACATTTCATTGAACCTTGTTTTTGATCTTTCTGCGCACTCTTTTGAGGGCTTTCTCTTCAGTCTTGGTAAGGGGGAGTTTGTTGGGTACAGGGTAACCTTCAGCCATTAGTGTCCGCTTCTCCTCTTCTGTAAGCATCAGTGGACCTGATGTCCCCTGCAACTTCTGCACAACATAAAAACATTAAAAATAAGCACACATATAGGTTCTCAATGTGTCTGCTTGAATGTGTCACATTCCAACATAACATGCATTAGGTCAACTGCCATCTCAAAATTGTCCCTGTTTGTGTGTGCACTGCAAATGATTGGTGCCCTGTTCAGGGGTGGGTCTGCTTTATGCCCTGTGCTGCCAGAATGGCCATGGTCCCCCTGCAACCCTGAATTTGATTAAGCAGGCATGAAAAGTGAGTGAGTGATAGGGCGAGTAGTATCTATATTTTTATTATGTATTCCAGAATTTTGCACATTAACCTTTTAAGACTTCAATTAATAAAATTTCACTTTCTGCAAAAAAACCTCTGATTTCAAAGAGGTTATGTCAACAGGTGACAACAGGTGCATTAATGCTGCCATCCCAGAAGTGTAAATGACCTTTGCAGAAGGCTCTGACACAATCCCATACCATGACAGCACCGGGGTTTTGGACTTGTTGCTGAAAACAATCTCGATGATCCTTTTCATCCGGAGGACATGGTATTCATTTCTTCCAAAAAAGATCCCAGATGCCTCTGAGCCCAGTGAAGTTGATGACACTTCTGGACATGGTTATCATAAGGCTTCTTTTTTGCACAGTAATATTTTAAATGGCATTTGTGAATGTAACTCATTATTTAGGTTTTTTTTATTCATTACTAGCCCTAAATTGTCCCTATCCAAAGTTTTTTGCAGGTTGTTGCAGGCCTGAAATGCAGGAAAATGCAGTCTATTAACAAATGAAATGAAGTTGACCAGAAAAACAGAAATATCTTGGGTTCATACTATCTGCAATGAAATAAAAGTCAAGATAAGGAAAACTGCATATGTTTTTATTTGCATTTTCCATACCATCCAAACATTTTGCTGATTTGGGGTTGTAGAATACATGGGAGTGTATAGTTACATGTGGAGCAGTGAGTAGTGGAGAGGAGGAGATGGCTGTGGAGGAACGAGCTGGGTGACGGGCTGGGCTGGAAGGTGGCATCGAATGGGGGCTCTGATGGCTTCTGGGACTAGAGGCTACCAGCGAATGTGGACTCTGTAGCCGTGCTGGGCTACTTGGAGACAGTGAATGAGGACTCTGTGATCCATCGCTGTCGCTGCCATGGCTGCTGGGAGGGGTCGGTGGAAGTTGCAGGTGCTCGTCTGCAGAGATATATTACTAAGTATAACATTAATAATAAATACAAAACTTTAAAAAAATCAAAAATGGGGTAGAGTGACAATTGTTTGTTTGGTTATTTTGTTTATTTAACTTCGCTATCAGCATCATTGGCCATTTTAACAACAGACGCAAGGTTATATCAATACACAATGTTACTTCAAAGCTAGTCACATATATACTTAGCTCTGGCCAGTTTAGAGTAATCAATTAACCTTATACAGGTCTTTGTACAGTGGCAGGAAGCATCCGGAGCAAACCCACATGGACATGGGGAGGACATGCAGATTCCACACAGAAAGGACCCAGACCACTCCACCTGGGGATCAAACCCAGGACCTTCTTGCTGTGAGGCAATGGTGCTACCCACCGAGCCACCGTAATTCCCGGGTAGAGTAACAAAAATTATAGGTGTAGGTGTACACATATAATTAATTAGATACAGTAATAAGGAAAAAAGAAAATACTCCGTGTGCACGTGTGTAAACCCACCTGTGGAGACAGTGAGGAACTGGTTGCCCTCTTGGGGTTCTGTTTTGATAGAAGGTACTGTGTTTGAGTGCTGCTTTCTTCCCAGCTATAGTAGCCAGCCATAGGAAAACACAAACAATTGATCACAAATGTATGACACATGATCTAGTAAAGACCATAAAGTCCATTGTGTATACAATCGAATGGATTTTGAATATATATACACAATGGCAGATGAACCAATACATAACAAAAATTGTATGTACACTTTCAAAGTACAGAAGTGCATTAGTTATCAGTAGTGTTTCATTATTGAGGTTCCTCATCTACCCAAAAACTCCTTATATGGTCTTTATATACTTTCCTAAAGTCTTTTTCCCATGAGATTTAAGAGACTGTTCACATCTACTTTTTGTGTGAACTTAAACCCATCAAACATGCTCTGACTGACCAACATGCAGTCCTACACTATTGTGCTTTACTTTCCATTTTTCATTCCCCTCTCCAGAACTCTTTTCATCCTTCACTGAAAACTAACCCAGTCTCTTTTAATTTTTGCATGATGCATCTGACACTCTTCTGACTGCACCCTAACATCAACATTGTTTTCTAAACATACTTGCTCATGAATATCCTTGAAAGTCACAATATTACATATTTGCATTTGAGCTTTTGCTCATAACTGTCTAAAACTTTTACACTAAAGTCATCAATTTCCCTTATGTATTGCAAGAGAACTGATGTAGTAGCAGGTTTGTTATTCATTTTTGACCATACTACATGCATCCCTCACTTTCTAAAAGAGTATTAGAATGTACCCAATGCCAGAACTATAATATAGAGCTTCAACTCTTACCTTGTCATGATTGTGGAGTCTTTGAGGTGAAATGAGTGCGAGGGGTTGGGTGGCACTGCTAGTAGTGAGTATAGGGGGCACTGTTCCTGGCTCTGGCAGAAGGTTTGGTTCTTGTTTCACCAGAATAGCTGTCAGGTCTTGACTAAATGCCCACAAACCATCTGTGTAAAAATAAATAGTTGCAGTGATGATTAACAGTGAAAACACAATTTTAAGAATTTCCATAATAACAGACTTTGTGCTTAAATCGTGCATGGAGCAAATGGCACTTTATAGCCTAAAGAAGAAATATAGATGAAAATGCAGCCTCATGCCAGGAGTGTAGATTAATAGGATCTCTTTTGTTAGAGCCAAGACTGGTGGTTAAAATGTACAATTTCACAAAAATAAATTTGATCAAAGCCATTATAATATTTTTTATCTATATTTTATGTGACCTAGATAAATGTGCAGCACATAATTCAGAAACCAATATAAGTTAGTATGTATTGTTTCATATTTTTTTTCCATTTTGTTCATATTGTTTTTTTGCTAGCGTAAATATATAACTGGCCCTTAACATAAATATGTTCCCTTGTTACAGATTCAATAAAACATTAACTTGTGTACACATTGACTACTATAATAGAGACATTTTGAATGGTTAAGATATGCAGACATAACACTGCCTTAAGTGGTCTTTATAAACAACTGTGTATAATTAATATTTAAGTCTGAAAGTTCTGCATCTAAGACACAACGATCCATCATTAACGGAAGGAAAGGCACATGCTTGGTGTTTCCCTTGTGTTTACAACCCAAAGGTTAATACAAAACAGGTCTCCTTTATTCTGCCTAAATGAGTCTCACACTAAAGCAGGGTGATCAGAGTGAATTTTGCCTCATAAGCAGAAAAATAAGCAAGGGTGAGAGAGAAGTGCTACCTCCTCTCAAGCATCAGGGGCAGAAAAGTGCAACCTCAAAACCAGGGGTCCTCGATACCTCCACTGTATTTTGTTTGTATCCTAAATGAAGAGATGCATAAAACATTAAGTGCCCTTGTAAAAGGGTTGGTTGTAAAAAGCTGGTTTTGATGTTGGACTTCATGTTCAGAAAACAGGGAAAAACTAATTATAGCAGGAAAGGAAAGCTTTGTTGGCTTTCTTCCACTTGAAGTAGTAGTGTCAGGTTCAGGTTCCTGATGGAGATATAATGTAATACAGTTTATAAACAATCTCACCTTACAATTTATTTACTTAAATTGGTACTGTAATGCATAAGCCATTTAGTATCAAGTGAAATGAATAGTATTATCTTATCATTTTGAAGTAAAATTTTTGTTTTCAGAGCATCTATACATCAGGGACTCCAAAAACCCTACACTTAGTCTATGAAACAGGGAGGTGTTCTCTATTTAATTCTCATTGTATGTCCTACAAGTGTACTGGGTATTATTCTTCTGAACTTGCCAAATGTCCGAACAAGTGGACATTATTTTGTTTTGTAACACAACTAATGCAGCATTAATATAACAGGGGTGCTGATAGCATTTAGCAACACTATGGAAAAAGATTAATATACTAATATTCTGTTAGTGTATTTTGCAATATTAACCCAAACTGTTCATCCTGGTTATTTGCTATTACAGTTCAGGTTGGCATATTTGTCATTTGTAAGCTAAATATATCTTTTTGTAATGTTTATAGCAAAGGTTGGAGAACACTTACATTTTGAAAATCTATACATCATTACATCTTTAACTGGATATTTGAATAGCAATACAAAGAAAACCAGCAAGAATACAATGGGACAAATCCGGGACAAGAAGGGAAGATGTTTCTGTTCTCAAAGCTTATATGACTGTTCAAAAAAGTTTCAAAGCACAACAAAAGCCAATTAATTCACACATTATGTCATACACTTGTGCTGTAATTACAATGAATCACCATGAAACCAGAAGAGACCTAAATAAATAAATAAATAAATAAATAAATAAATAAATAATAATAATAATAATAATAATAATAATAATAATAATAATAATAATAGTGTGTTCTTTGCACCGAGAACAGTTCACAGTTAAGTGTTTCTTATAACCCTCCACCACAATAGGTGTACCCAAATTGCTGGTAATTATTTCAATGTAGTATGCACAACTTTCGAGTCACTCTATTCATCAGTGTTGTGCCAGTTCACAGCTTTTCTGAACTAGTTCAAGTTCAGTTCATACATGCTCAAAGTGAACAGTTCACGTTCAAAGTTCATAATTTTAATTCTGAACTAGTTCAAAGTTCAGTTCATTTTACTTTTTTCGTGAGATATTCAAATAAATACTTTTTTCACACTACAAGCTATAAATCACTATACGTTCTTTGAAACTGCTCATTGTAGACATTTGCTCATGACACTGCAATTGTGTACGCGGCGTTGCTATGCCTACCCCGCTCTGCTGCAATTCATTACGGCTAACGTCGTGCGGAAGCCAGTATGTTATTAACTAGCCAGTATGTTAACTATTCCCAGCCGGACACTACGTTGCCCGCAATGCATTGCGCACACAATGTCAAAACCATTTCTGTCTGGTGATACATGATTTAAGCGGCACCAGCGAGAATACAGGAGGGAGGAACTTTCTCTCGTTGAGTTTCAAAAGAGAAAACAGATGTCACTCAGTTTTCAATGGAAAACAAATTCCAACGTTCATTTACAGTGATGTCTTGCCGTTCATGACACATAATGTGAACTAATTCACGTTCAAGTTCTTTATTTAAAAATGTGTTGCGTTCAGTTCAACGTTCTCGAAAAAATGAGCGTGTTCAATGAACGCGTTCTTTTGAACTCGTTCACGCACAACACTGCTATTCATTCACTCAAATCATTCTACTTAACTAGCTGGGAAACTGGGGGGTCCAGTAGACTTTGAAGTTTACACTATGCTAGCTCCAGCATATCCAGCAGAGACAGTTAGAAGGGAAATTATCATTAGTTATTTGGATGCAAGCAAAAGTAGAGCAATAAAACAGTGAGTATACAGTTTAATACTCTGATACAATTATACATCATTTAAAAGCAGATACTATAATTACTGACGCAGAGTCTGCTGGAACTGGAATTATTGTGAGGTGGGAAAGTGTGAAAAATAGCCTATGATGTTACACAAAGAAGATATAATCATAATAGATGTGGTTGCTGCAAAACAGTAAGAAACGTGTGGGGGGGGTTATTGGTATTCTGCAGTAAGCTTAGTTGCACCTTTGTCAGCTAATCCTTGTTGCACAGGAACTCCAGGAGAGAGTGCAGTCATTAGCAAATGAAAAATGAGCAGGTCCATAAGTTAAATCTAATGTCATTATCAGGTTTCTTGATAGTTTTGCATATTAAGACACTAATGCAGTTCGGAGCAACATATAAGCCAGTCCCTGAATATTTGGTAACTGCAGAAATTGCGAAAAGCATGGTTTCTTGAAATCCTTAAATTCATGTACAGTGGTGCTTGACAGTTTGTGGACCCTTTAGAATTTACTATATTTCTGCATAAATGACCTAAAACATCAGATTTTCACAGAAGTCTTAAAAGTACATAAAGAGAAGTTAAACAAATGAGACAAAAAATTATACTTTTTGTCATTTATTTATTGAGGAAAATGATCCAATATTTCTGAGCAGCAAAAGTATGTGAACCTCTAGGATTAACATTTCATTTGAAGGTGAAATTAGTGGCAGGTGTTTTCAATCAATGTGATGACAATCAGGTGTGAGTGGGCACCCTGTTTTATTTAAAGACCAGTCTGCTCTTCACAACACATGTTTGTGGGAGTGTATCATGGCACGAGCAGAGTAGATTTCTGAGGACCTCTGAAAAACAGTTGTTGATGCTCCTCAGGCTGGAAAATGTTACAAAACCATCTCTAAAAAGTTTAGACTCTACCAATCCAGTCAGACAGATTGTGTCACAGCAGATACTGAAAGCAAAATTTCACATACTTTTGCCACTCACTATTATGTAATATTGGATCATTTTCCTCACTAAATAAGTGACCAAGTATAATTTCTTTTGTCTAATTTGTTTAACTGGGTTCTCTTTACTTACTTTTAGGACTTGTGTGAAAATCTGATGTTTTAGGTCATACTTATGCAGAATAGAAAGTATTGAAAATGCTAAAGGGTTCACAAATTTCAACACCACTGTATACTCTTTAACAGGTAACAAGTTTTCACTGCTTAGTAAACATATATGCAATTTGCCAATATGAATGAAAAGAATTACCTTTCAATACTGATTAATGATTTGTGTGCTGAAAGGCAGAAAGTGGCATTTTGGCAACAGGGCTGATTAAGCTAATCATGAGAATCATGATGGACATGAGAATCAGAGTTGAAAAATCATTAGCACTGCTCGCATCCACTGTTACTACCAACATTACGGATACTTCAAGTTATTATGTTTCTGTCTATTTCTGTGTGTGAGCACATCACATATGCCTAATCATGTCAGAGATCACTGACATCACTTCTGCCTCCATGCTTTGAGCCTGCATGTGGGAGAGATGGTAATTGATTCTCCTGCATCATGTTCGTCCTTCAAACTTGCTTGGAAACCTGTTAACTTGAATTAAACTCATTTTGAAACACTGGATTGCTCTGATACTCACTGAAATCCTCACTTTGACCATGCAATAATATATATATATATATATATATATACATACACACACACACACACACACACACATATATATATACACACACACACACACACACACATAACACATGACTCATGCATCCTTGCCTTAGAATAAGGGCAGAGCTGGGAGTCCATAGTCAAAGAGTCTTATGGTGATCAGAGACGTTGGGTTGCTGTCTTCTGCCTCTCGTGGGGTTGCCAATGTCTCATGTGATCCCTCTTGGCTGTGTTTCCTACCAGTTCTCCTCTTTCTAGCTATGCTGCTATAGCTAATGCTGCCAGGGTCTCATGCTACACTTGGCATCAGTGATTGACATGGCATCAGTGATTGTTAATAGACACTGTGCTCTTAAACAATAACTAATTACATTTTCTGTTTTCTCTCCAAGCTGTGTTCCGGCAGTTCCAGCCTCACACATGATGTTCATCTGCTGGAGCTCCACTCAAGCTGCTTCCGCCATCCAGCCCCATCATACCCGGGCAACTTAACCCATTACTCCGTACAGAACTGCTTCAACTCTGGGATGTTGGTGGGTTTCCTCACATTAGCTGCTTGCTTCAGGTTCTTCCACAACATTTTGATTAGATTAAGGTCAGGACTTTGACTTGGCCATTCCAAAACATTAACTTGATTCCTTCTTTAACCATTCTTTGGTAGAACAGCTTGTGTGCTAAGGGTCGTTGTCTTGCTGCATGACCCACCTTCTCTTGAGATTCAGTTCATGGACAGATGTCCTGACATTTTCCTTCAGAATTATTTTATATAATTCAGAACTCATTGTTCCATCAATGATGGCAAGCCATCCTGCCCAGATGCAGCAAAACAGGCCCAACCCATGATACTACCACCACCATGTTTCACAGAAGGGATATGGTTCTTATGCTGGAATGCAGTGTTTTCCTTTCTCCAAACATAACTTTTCTTTTTTTTTTAAAAAGCTATATTTTCTATTAAACATTTTTCCAATATCCTTCAGGCATGTCCATGTGATCTTTATCAAATTACAGACGAGCAGCAATGTTCTTTTTGAAGAGCAGTGGCTTTCTCCTTGCAACCCTGCCATGCACACCATTGATGTTCAATTTTCTTCTGATGGTGGAATCATGACCAGTAGTCAATGTGAGAGAGGCCTTCAGTTGCTTAGAAGTTACCCTAGGGTCCTTTGTGACCTCGCCAACTATTACATGCCTCGCTCTTGGAGTGATCTCTGTTGATCGACCACTCCTGGGGAGGAAAACAATGGTCTTAAATTTCCTTCATTTGTACACAATCTGAATGTGGATTGGTGGAGTCCAAGCTCTTTAGAGATGGTTTTGTAACCTTTCCCAGCCTGAGGAGCATCAACAACTCTTTTTCTGAGGTCCTCAGAAATCTCCTTTATTCGTGCCATGATACACTTACACAAACATGTGTTGTGAAGAGCAGACTTTGATAGATCACTGTTCTTTAAATAAAACAGAATGCCCACTCACACCTGACTGTCATCCCATTGGTTGAAAATACCTGACTCTAACTTCACCTTCAAATTAACTGCTAATGCTAGAGGTTCACATACTTTTGCCATTCATTAATATGTATTCCTCAATAAAAAAATATTTTTGTCTCATTTGTATAACTGGGTTCCCTTTATCTACTTTTAGGACTTGTCTGAAAATCTCATGATGTTTTAGGTCATATTTAATATAGAAAATATAGAAAATTCTAAAGGGTTCACAAACTCTCAAGCACCGCTGTACAGCAAACGTTTGACCTCTGTCATTGCCAACAAAGGTTACGTTACAAAGTATTGAGCTGAACTTTTGTTATTGACCAAGTACTTATTTTCCACCATAATTTACAATTAAATTTATTAAAAATCCTACAATGTGATTTCCTGGATTTTTATTCCTCATTTTGTCTCTCATAGTCGAAGTGTACCTATGATGAAAATTACAGAAAATTCTTTGCCCCACTGTAGTTACCATATGGCTTCTTTTTTGCACAGTAAAATTTTAAGTGGCATTTGTAAATGTAACTCCGTATTGCACTGCTTGATAAAGGTTTGCCAAATTAATTCCTAGCTCATGTGGTTCTGTCAGCTATTGTTTAATGACATTTCTTGATGCAGTACCGTCTGTGGGATTGGAGATCACTGATCTTCAGTTTAGGCTTGTGCCTTTGCCCTTTACACACTGAAAATTTTCCAGAGTCCTTTAAATGTTTTATGATATTATGCACTGTAGAGGGGGATATGCAAATTCCTTCCAATATTTCTTTAAGGACCATTGTTTTTAAACATTTCAATAATTTTATTACACATTTGTTGATAAATTTGAGATATATATATATATATATATATATATATATATATATATATATATATATATACACACACACACACACAGCTCAAAAAATAAAGGGAAAACTCAAATAACACATCCTACATCTGAATTAATGAAATATTCTCATTGAAAACTTTGTTCTGTACAAAGTTGAATGTGCTGACCATAAAATCATTGATTTATTCATTTATTAACCAATGGAGACCTGGATTTGGAGTCACACACAAAATTAAACTTTGATGTAATGTCCTTAAAACAAGTCAAAATGAGGCTCAGTATTGTGTACGGCCTCCACATGAATGTATGCTCTGGCCCCATCCCAATGCGGCGAGGTGACCAAGCCTACAGCAGGTTATGGTCGCTGAACTGCTGGCTGTCCAAGTGGTGCTCTGAAAACAACGTGGGCTTTATAGACAACTGGACAGCCTTTGAGGGTAAGCCTGGCCTTTTAGGATGGGACGGTGTCCATCCCACTCGGGAGGGTGCTGCTCTCATCTCCTGCAAAATTGCACATAGTCTTATGGCCCGCTTTTTTGGTTAGGGCTGGGACTATCCAGAGGCAGGGGTCATGCAAGCAGACAGACGGTAACCAACTGTCTGCTGGTAGCCATGCACCGTCACCCAGAACCCATATTACTGAAACTGTGTCTGTTACCCGCATCTGCCCTAAATGTAAACGCTCTCAAAAAGTCTGTTTTAATAACCTCATTTGTATAAACACAGAAAAGCCAAAGAAATAACAACATTAGACTAAAGCTAGGATTACTTAACATTAGATCACTTACAAACAAAGCAGTGATTGTAAATGAAATGATCACTGATAAACGCTTACACGCTCTCTGTCTCACTGAGACTTGGATTAGACCTGATGAATATTCAGCCTTAAATGAAGCCTCAACTCCTGGATACAGTCATGCTAATCGCCCTTGTCCTAATGGTCGGGGGGGGGGGAGACATAGCCACAATTTTTGACAAAGACAAAAGACAAATCCCATTACAATCCCATTACTAATTCTTTTGAAATACTGATTCTTAATGTGACTGATCCATCCTTATGGAAGTCAAAACCACACTGTTTTCAGCTTATTACTATTTACCGCCCTCCAGATCCCTATTCAGAATTTCTTCAGGAATTTGCTAACTTTCTTTCCAGCTTACTACTGTCAACAGATAAGGCTTTAATTGTAGGTGATTTCAATACTCACTTTGACAATGAGCAAGATCCACTTAAAATTGCTTTCGAGTCCATCTTAGAATCCATGGGTATCACTCAGAATGTGATGGGACCAACCCACCGCTGTAATCATACTTTAGATCTAATATTAACATTAGGTATCAATATAGATAACCTTGATGTTTTCCCGCAAAGTGATTCGATTTCAGATCACTATCTTTTAGTATAGAGCTTAGAGCTATCTCTAATAAATAAATCCTTCTGCCTCGTTATCACACCAAGTGCACTATCACATCTGCTACTCCAGCTGCGTTTATTAAAAAACCATACGACTTAAAATTTAATCACCTACGGAGAATAAATCATTTGTGTGTAAAAATGAGCAATTAGAATGTGTCGCTTCGCTCAACCCGGGACACGACTGCCCGGCTAGGTCAAACTATTAGGGAAAAAAAAGGCTAGGCACCATGGTATAAGGACCCACACCGTACCTTAAAGCAAAGAAACCGGCAATGTAGAAGCGCGCAAGTAGAGAATAGTAAATTGGAGGTGTTTAAAGATTGCTTGGGAGGGACAGCATGGCCAAAGATAGAAAACATTAGGCATAAAACTAATGCTCATCACATCACCAAACTATTCAGCCACCTTCCAGATGCAGCACTAGTGAAGACATCAGTTTAATAATCTTTTACCCCAATTACTAATACTGAACTATCCGCACTGATCAGCTCGTCTAAGTCATCAACATGTTTATTAGATCCAATTCCTACACGTTCACTCAAACAAGTATTACCCAGTGTTATAGAGCCAGTGTTAGTTATTTTAAATTCATCCCTTACCTTTGGTTATGTGCCCAAATCCTTTAAGTGTGCCGTTATCAAACCACTGATTAAAAAAAGCCAATCCTGACCCTTGTGTGATATCTAATTCTAGACCAATTTCAAATCTACCATTTCTGTAAAAGATCTTAGAAAAAGCCGTCTATTAGCAGCTCTGCAGTTACCTCCAAAGGAAGGAAATTTATGAAACATTTCAGTCTGGCATCATAGTACTGAAACAGCATTAATTAGGGTACTAAATGACTTGTTAATGTCCTCAGATAAGGGATGTTTTTAATTTCTTGTTCTGTTAGATTTAAGTGCAGCATTTGACACTATAGATCATGATGTTTTACTAAATAGACTAGAAAATACTGTAGGTATTAAGGGATCAGCACTTTCTTGGTTTAAATCCTACTTAACTGACCGGTACCAGTTCATATAAATAATCTAAGGTCTAAGCTCTCAAAAGTGAAGTATGGCATGCCTCAGGGGTCAGTGCTTGGCCAGCTTTTATTCTCTCTGTACATGCTGCCACTAGGCTCAGTATTCGTAAACATGGCATTAGTTTCCACTGCTATGCAGATGATACACAGCTGTACATATCGGCCAAACCTAATGACAGCCTTACAATCAACAAAATTGAGGACTGTGTAAAGGAAATAAAAGATTGGATGTTATTTAATTTTCTATTATTTAACTCAGACAAACCTGAGGTGCTATTAGTGGGACCCAAGGCTGTGAGAGACAGGTTTGCTACATCTATCCTAAATCTAGATGGCTGTCCAGTATTGCCCAGTCCGTCTGTAAAAAACTTAGGGGTCACATTTGATTCAGATCTCTCCTTTGATGCACACATTAGCAGCATCACTCGAATTGCTTTCTTTCAATTACGTAATATTGCTAAACTTAGAAATATCCTCTCTTTTAACGATGCAGAGAAACTTGTTTCGTCTTACTTACTGGATGCTCTAGTAAATCTATAAATAAACGTCAGTTAGTTCAGAATGCAGCCGCCCAAGTGCTAACTCGAACTAGAAAATTTGTTCATATCACTCCTGTTCTATCATCACTGCACTGGTTACCAGTCAAATTCCGCATTTTATTGATTACAAAATACATCTTATCACTTATAAAGCTCTACATGGCCTGGCCCCACATTATCTGAGTCAGTTTTACAGTCCAACTCGTCTACTTCGTTCACAGGGTACAGGACTTCTTTTAGTTCCTAGAATTAAAAAAGTCACAGCAGGGGGAAAGGCTTTCTCATACATGGCCCCCCAACTATAGAATAAACTTCTCACTTTTGTTCGAGACTCAGACACTCTCCAAATTTTAAGTCTAGGCTAAAGACATACCTATTTGCGCAGGCTTTTGACTAGATTTAGACCAGGATGCATGGCTTGGGTCACTGGGGCCAGAGTCTGGAGTCATGTCTGGCCTGCCTGCCTTGTCCGTTAGCCGGGAGTGTCGAGTGGGTGGTCTGGCTGAACTGGGCTTCGGTCCTCGTGATCTTGACTCATGCATTCTTGCTTTAGATTAAGGGCAGAGCTGAGGGTTCATAGTCAAAGAGTCTTATGGTGATCAGAGATGTTGGGTTGCTGTCTTCTGCCACTCGTGGGGTTGCCAATGTATATGTGATCCTTTTGGCTGTGTTTCCTACCAGTTTCTCCTCTTTCGGGCTTCTAGCTATTGCCTCTCTGCTATAGCTAATGCTGCGCGTTTCCCCCCCCCCTCATGCTACACTTGGCATCAGTGATTGACATGGCACAAGTGATTGTACTAAACACTGGTTAATCAATCTACTTAATTAATGTTTTCTCTCCGAGCTGTGTTCGGCAGTTCCGGTCCCAACACTGATGTTTATCTGATTGAGCTCACTCAAGCTGCTTCTGTCATTCAGATCCAGACCCATCCTACCCGGGCCATTAATGTCGATTGTGCATTACTACATTTGAATTCGACCAGGAACTCCATGGACTGTAGTTCGGCTCTTAGATTACATTCAGACCCGGGCCACTTAATTGTCGATGTGAATATCACATTTTATTCGAAATTTGAACTCCATGGACTGAGTTTAGCTCTTAGATTTATAATCATACCCAGGCCATTAATGTCGATGTGCATACTTCAACATTCTATTCGAAACTTGACTCCAGACTTTTAGTCGCTCTTAGATTTATTCATCTAGCCGCCAGGAGGTGGGCCCTTTTTGAGTCTTGGTCCTCCCAAGGTTTCTTCCTAGAAACTAGGATTCTTTTCCTTGCACTGTCGCCCTAGGCTTGCTCAAAGTGGGGATTGGAGTAGGTTATTAGGAGATAATCTAAACTTGTAAAGTTGCTTTGAGAAATAAATAATCTGAAATGACTTGATTGAACCTACAATGCCGGGGAATGCTCCTGAGAGGTGGCAGATGGTATCCTGAGGGATTCCTCCCAGGACCTGGACGAAAGCATCGACCAACTCCTGGACAGTCGTGGTGCAACGTGACGTTGGTTAATGGAGCGAGACATGATGTCCCAGATGTACTCAATCGGATTCAGGTCTGGGGAACGGGCGGGCCAGTCCATAGCTTCAATGCCTTCATCTTGCAGGAACTGCTGACACACTCTAGCCACGTGAGGTCTAGCATTGTCCTGCATTAGGAGGAACCCAGGGCCAACCGCACCAGCATATGGTCTCACAAGGTGTCTGAGGATCTCATCTCGGTATTTAATGGCAGTCAGGCTACCTCTGGCACATGTAGGGCTGTGTGGCCCTCCGAAGAAATGCCACCCCACACCATTACTGACCAACTGCCACAAACCGGTCATGAGAAGGATGGGTGGCAGGCAGAAGATCCGCTTCCACAGTGTCTCCAGACTCTGTCACATCTGTCACATGTGCTAGTGTGTGAACTTGCTTTAATCTGTGTGAAGAGCAAAAGGCGCCAGTGGCGAATTTGCCAATCCTGGTGTTCTCTGGCAAATGCCAAGCGTCCTGCATGGTGTTGGGCTGTGAGCACAACCCCCATCTGTGGACGTCAGGCCCTCATACCATACCATACACATACTAACCGTTTGTGCAGACACATGCACATTTGTGGCCTGCTGGAGGTCATTTTGCAGGGCTCTGGCAGTGCTCCTCCTGTTCCTCCTTGCACAAAGGAGGAGGTAGCAGTCCTGATGCTGGGTTGTTGCCCTCCTACGGCCTCCTCCACATCTCCTGGTGTACTGACCTGTCTCCTGGTAGCGTCTCCAGTCTCTGGACACTACACTGACAGATGCAGCAAACCTTCTTGCCACAGCTTGCATTGATGTGCCATCATGGATGAGCTGCACTACCTGAGCCACTTGTGTGGGTTGTAGAGTCCGTCTCATGCTACGACGAGTGTGAAAGCACCACCAACATTCAAAAGTGACCAAAACATCAGCCAGAAAGCATAGGTACTGAGAAGTGGTCTGTGGTCCCCACCTGCAGAACCACTCCTGTCTTGCTAATTGGCAATAATTTCCACCTGTTGTCTATTCCATTTGCACAATAGCATGTGAAATTGATTGTCAATTAGTGTTGCTTCCTAAGTGGACAGTTTGATTTCACAGACGTTTGATTTACTTGGAGTTCTATTGTGTTGTTTAAGTGTTCCCTGACAAGTGTTTTTTTTAAGGTTACACAGCTGTTAAGTCCCAATCCCTTGAGTTCCCATAGTATTGTGCATGTGGAAATGCTTACTTTCACTATTAAACATATCCCTGAGTTCTTCTGTTGTTTTCTATGATTTTATTTTGAAACAGATTGACATCTGTTTATACACACACACACACACACACACACACACACACACATGTGGAAAGGTTTTAGGCAGGTGTGGAAAATATGTTGCAAATTAGGAATGGTTTCAAAAATAGTCATGTTAATACTTTTGTCAATTAACAAAATGCAGGGGCCTTTTGCACTCTCTGAACAGTGGACGTGTGTACCTGGGTCCCACTGGTTTCTGCCAGTTCTGAGCTGATGGCACTTTTGCACATCTTTTGATTTCGAGATTAAGTAAGCAAGATGTGTCTTTCATCTACTGCACTATGTTTCCTTGGCCGAACACTGCATTTACGATCCTAAGCTTTGTCATTTTCTTTGTGCTTCTTCAAAAGAGCTTCAACATCATATCTTGAAACCCTAGTCTGCTTTCAAGTCTTTGCCTGGCAGAAACCTTGCCGATGCAGTACAACTACCTTGTGTCTTGCTGCTATTCTCAGTCTTGCCATGGTGTATGACTTGTGGCATGAAACTGTCTTCCACAACCTCACCACTTGTAGTAGTTTGGCTGTTCTTCACCCAGTTTAAGCCTCCTACCAAGCTGCTTCTGTATCAATTAATGACTGTGATTCAACCTACATATGAAAATGGTGATCATTATCACCTGTTTGGTATAATTGGTTAATCATACAAATGGCTATAATCCTACAAGATCACTTACTTAGATGAAGTCAGAAATCCGTCAGAAATGTAGAGTTTCATTGGTTTGAATACCCCTGTTCTTTCTCATTCTTTTCAAGACATTATTTGCTAGTGTTAAACTCTGCGTCTTTCATTAAACACCATCCACGGCTGATTGGAGGTTCATTCCTGTATCTTTTAAGTCCAGCTCTTAACCCATTAAGGCTCCTGATGCCCTATCACATTCCCTTTACATTTCTGACTAATAACATTAACAGTTTCATCTTACAATTTCACTATACTATACAAATTTTACTATACTGTAATCACTAATCAAGTACCGGAAAGTATAATGAGATCCTTTCGTTAACACCAGGATCTCACTCAAAATTTCTTCTGTTGGTAGAATAGTAACAGCCTGCCTTATAAATTGAACACATTTTATTCACTGAATGTAAATAAACTCTTTTTAAATCAAATCAATCAATATATTTGTCTTTATTGTCTGTACAATAAACAGTTATTGGGAAATTATGCTCCACAACTATTATGACTGAAGGCCATAGTCTGGTGATGATGTTCGAATAGAATTTTACTTGGCCTGTGGCCATATGCATACAACTGTAGCACACAAGTGCCAATATCTCACGTTATAGCATGAACGTAAATGAATGAGTGTATTTAGCTTAAATGTGAATGAAAATGAATTTGTGAATTCTGTGTAGTACATCACATAAGTAATGCAATATGGAATTAATTAAGCGTATTTATTTGTCACCACACAAAAAAAAACATTTTGTCCTATTCAAGTGTATGGTTATGTGATGATTGCAGGGTGCAGGTTGCAGAAAGTTCTTGCTGTACCATATCCTCTGGTCAAAAAGTGGCATGTGTGTGTATGCAACTCACCTGCATCCTCATCTGATTTAATCGGCATGGAAGGACTCTGAGGAGCTGAGTCTCCACTGAGGGAGTAGCTATGCTCCTGCTGGATGTCAGGGTTAGGTGGATCCAGTTCCATGTCCAGCAGTGGTGTTCTCTCAGCTAGAAGCTGATCATCAAAAAAACTGCTAAAGAGCTCATTAGAGAAATCCTCCATCTGCTCTGAGAAGTGCTGGTGGAAATGAACAAAAACAGTTTAATAAAATGTACTTCCAAACAAGCTGTCAATCGGTGTACAATGGTATATATATTAGAGACACTTGCATTGTTGCATTCACAGTAATATTATTGTAGTTATGACATTTAGCTATTACCATTTTACATAACATTTTACATTTAGTCATCTGGCAGATGCTGTTGTCCAGAACAACAACTGATACAATCTTACAACGTACAGTAAATGCATTTGTGGGTAAGGGGCATTGCTCCATGGCCATCAGCAGCAGCTTGGCAGTGCTGTTACTTGAAGCCTGCATCTTCTAATCATTAACCAATATCTTAATCACTGCACCACCACAGTATTAGGATAAATATTCTACCAGCCACTTCATGAGGTACACTTGCCCAGCTGCTCCGTAACACAAATATCTACCGGTAATCAGCCAATTAAGGCATTTATGTATGTAGGTATGCTCAACCTGCTGAAGTTCAACCCAAGCATCAGAATGGGAAAGAAATGTAATTTAAATGCCTTTGAATGTGGCATGGTTGGTGGTGCTACATGGGCTTATATGACTATTTCCATCCTGCCTTGTATCAACATTTCAGGGTGCTGGTGGTGTAATGATGTGGGGGTATTTAATGACACACTTTGGGCCATTTAATTCCAATTGAGAATTGTTTACATGCCACAGCCCAAGTGAGTATTGCTGCTGACCATGTCCATCCCTTTATGACCACAGCATATCCATCTTCTACGCACCAATGCACACAACCTCAAATCATCTTGAACATGACAGTGAGTTCACTGTACTAAAATGGCCCACATGGCCACCAGATCTCAATCCAAAAGAGCACCTTTGAGATGTCATGGAATGGGAGATTCACATCATGGATGTGTATCTGACAAATCTGCAGAAACTGTGCCATCATGTCAATATGAACCAAAATTTCAGAAGAATGTTTCCAGCTTGTTCGATCTATGCCACAAAGAATTAAGGCAGCTCTGAAAGCAAAAGGGAGTCCAACTCATTACTAGCAAGGTGTACCCAATGTTTTATATTATACCAAACTGATGACCAAATGGATTACTACAGCATCACAATAACACTCACAAGTAGACTGCTTAGAAGCTTTATTTTTTATGTTCCACTATAAATACTTTCTGACGTGTGTGTGTGTGTGTGTGTGTGTGTGTGTGTGCGCACATCTGTGTTTGCTGAGTAGGAGTGTAAAGAAGGTGTGTGAGGACATGATGATATTTACATCCTGGTATTTGAATGACTCATCTATGCACTGCATTTGACAACCCAGGTGACACGCAAACACCCATACACAATATAGTTCGAAATTTTTACCACAATATCCGTGTTCTAAATGGCACACTAGTGTGTGTGTGTGTGTGTGTGTGTGTGTGTGTGTGTGTGTGTGTGTGAGCGAGAGCGAGAGAGAAAGGCAGATTTGGGCCTGCTGTATAATGCAAGTACAATGCTTTGGAGTCATTGTATGTCAATAAATACTAGGTTTTAATGGGTAATCAACAAACTAACTCATTACTTTCTTGCATTAGTGGTATGACCCTCTGGGAGCATGCGGCCATGGGATGCACTTGTTGATGAAACACTCCTGTGTCAGGAGTAGCCTAATCACTATATCTTAGTGCGCAAGCATAAACAGCCACACCCTGCAACTTTGATGTTTAACAGAAGGTTCCTGTTGCTGATCTTTGGGGCGGATATGGTGACAAACCTAATCCAGACTGAACCAGAGGCCATATTTAGTAGAAGAACTCTAGTAGAACTGTATAGTAATTTATCAGAGCATGTGGACATTGTCATTAGCCAGGAAGCATCTCAAACAGTGCTTTTTGTCCTTGTAGGTTATAAAGTAGAAGTACCAACTCAGATACCACAGCCTAAAATAATACTTGCAAGTCATGACTCAGCTGCGTAAAGCACTGAATAAAAAATTGTAAAATATCGTACTGTCATAGACAAATGCAGTGTCAGTAAGCATATGGCAACAGATTCAAAACATGGTGACTTGTAATCTTCAGGGGCTTGCTTTAAAAAAAGTCTCCAGTCTGGTTGAGCTGATGCACAAAAACTGCTGATGCAAGAGTGCTGAAATTCCACATCAGGAACTCATAGACATTGAAAGGGGGAGTGTGTGTGTGTGCACGAGAGAGAGAGAGAGAGAGAGAGAGAGAGAGAGAGAGAGAGAGATGAAGTCTCAATCTCTAAGTGGTGCTAGATGAAGCAGGAATGTGATTAAACACCTAATGACCTCGGCACACTCATGGTTCCTTCAGTTCTGGTGAGGATTTGAAGGAATATAATAAAATCTTCTTTTTTTCCCTTTAACTCTGCAAATGCCCAATTTTCTCCTTCTTATCCATTCAATGAATAAAGTTTACTTAATTTTGCTGATTACAGTAGATAATCACCAGGGAGACACCTGAATGCATTTGATGTATCTGAAGAGTATACAAGCATATAAAGAGAAGAAAGGGAATTTTGAGGGTTGGCTAAATTACATGGTAGGGAAGAGCGACTGGCTGTCTGAGAATGCTGGTTGTATGGAGACTGTGGGATTTACAAGGTGGGATCTGATCAAAGAAGTGGGCGGGTGACACGGAATTGCAGTATTACCTGCATTACATGCTTTAGTAAAATAAATGGTTATTCCAGCAGTGTGTGACTCATGGCGCCCAAGTGTGTGAAGGTTTAGAAATTATATTTAATTCATATAATAAAAATGAACAGTATATAAAAGAAGTGTTTTTATAAATTCATACCTGCTTAATCCAGTTCAGGATCACAGGAGGCCATGGCCTAACTGGCAATATAGGGTGCAAGTCAGGAACTCTAGACAGAGTGCTGATTCATCACAGGGCACACACCCACTCAGATACTTTTTGAAGACACTAGTTAACCTAATGTGTCTCTTTGGAATGTAGGAGGAAACAGGAGTACCTACAGGAAATCCATGCAGACATTTCAAGGGCATGGTGCCTAGCTGGTGGGCAGGAACAACCCTAGACAGGGTGCCAATCCATCGTAGGGCTCACACACAAACAGGCAAATTTAGCGTAATGTCTTTGGACTGGGGGGGGAAACCGGAGTATCCAGAGTTACCCCACGCGGACATTGGGGAGGACATGCAGACTCCACACAGTAACTACCCAGAGCACTCTACCTGGGATTGAACACAGGACCTTCTCACTGTGAGGCAACCCACGAGTGTTTGCTTTTTGCTTTAGATTACAATACATCCAATCTAATACTACATTACAGTGTACACTGCACAGACAAAGAATAAACTTTTGGAATGTGTGCCATGTCTGCTCATTTGGAGAAATGCACAATCTTTTAAGTTTTCTCACTTTTCCCAGAATTTATGCTTGACCATATGGTTGTGGATGTTCTTGCAAACTTTCTGTCTAAACTTAAATACATCAAATAAGATGCGTACCTCTTTTACTGAATAAGTGTAACTTTTCTTAGTAATTATGGTATGAAGAGAAACCGTTTTGCGTACAGGCATACAGAAGAAAGAAAAGAGATTCAGTTACGTGGCTATGCACTAATCTTCTGGCTTGTGTGCTAGAAAGATAAAAACAGACCAAATGTTCTTTTTTTCCTCCAACGCCATAAAGTCATATCCGTGGACCCACTATGGTCTGTGGCATTGCCACAGCCCACTTTACTTCATATATTTTAATGTATTCACTTGCAGCTCTTGATTGGTTTTATGACAGCTTTTACAATTATTTTTGTTTTTTATTATTATGAAGAACCTAGTTGAATTGTTAGTTGAAGTGTTTTTTTAAATAAAAGTTTAAATATATACACTAATACTATATTTTAGAACTTTTCTACTGTAAACGCTAATCTAAAATAGAAACCACCACAAGTAACAACTTAAAGGTAACTGCATGTTTCATAAAAAAGGGGGAAAAACTGTTAATGGCACAGAATGTATCAAAGTGTAATCTGTTTAGGCTCTGTAATTGTCATGTATCATGCCTTCAATATTTATGATGATTTTTTTTATTTAATTAATGAGCCTAATATTTCTATACTTCATTTACACCAAAAATGTTAGAAGCATTTTTGTTTTTACTAACTTACAAAAAACTCTGCTGTGTCTGCAAAATGCAGAATAGAAGCTACACATGTACACAAATACGCACAGAGATTGCACATTCATGCACTGATCTCAAAACTGTAGCAGTAGCGAATGCTCACTCATCCTTCCAACACAGCATTCCATTGGCCATCCCTTACCCCAGCAGTGATTCAGCCAATCAGAGCACTGTATGCAAATGAAATGGCCAGTGGTGAAGCTATTGGAGCAGGAGTGCAGGGTGCGTATGGAGGAGCACGATGAAAGGGAAAAACAAAAGGACCCGATAACTGCATAAAAACACAAACTGATTTGGTGAGACATTCAAGTCAATATTCTGGTTAAATGAACCAGTAGCACAACTGAAAAGAAATCCCACCAAGATAAAAGATTGAGAAGAGTAAGTGTGAGGCTGTGTGTGTGCGTGTGTGTATGTATACATTGGAAGAGAGATAGAGAGTGGTATGAGAGACTCAGTGAGAGAGAGTAACTTAGGCAAAAATATGAAATAAACATTATAATAAGAATTATGTTAAGCTACTCTATTTGAGCTGGGTTTGAACAATATGAATGTTTTTAACTGCAATGCATTTTCTCAATGTCACAATTTCAGACTTTTAGAAGTTACTCACGTTCTAGGAGTCATATAACCTCTGGCACATGAGCAATCCCAGCTGAGAGATCAGATGCAAAAAAGTTTAGACCAGCAGAGAGAGATCACAGTCACTGCCAGAGCTTCAGTTCACTGAGGCTAATCATTTGCTTTACTAATCTTATGGGAGCCTCACTAATTAAGATTAACATCACATTAGTAATGAGGCAGATGCAAAGAGAGAGGAAAAAGATCAAATTAGTTTATGGAGACAATGTGATTGTGAATATATGCTTTTTTAAAACTGGAAGACCATCATTTGTTCTGGAGTCCCAACTCTCCCTTCTGAAGTGGTGTCCCAGTCACTCCTTTTCAACTTTTCCCCTCCTTCCCATGCCATTGATGGCTTTACAATTTAACTTTATATATTTTTTTAGTTCTGCAGTCAGGCACAGTAGCAGGGGAACCACAGCAGACAGACAGGGGAACAGTTATGCAGATTTGAAGGACTATTGCTTCCCTTCCCCCACTCAGCAACCACTAAAGACTAAGTTTATCATGCTGCTACTTATGTCTGCATTTGCACTGCAACACCAATTAGCTGTGACACACTCTTTTCAATGTTATATTTAATCCTGCAACTGAGAAAATAAGAATAAAACAGTATTTACTAGTGACTTACTAGGGAAAATGGTGACTTTGAGCTCTTATACTAGCTATTGTTACACTGTTGTTGGGCGTGCTCCTTCTCTCCTTCATCTTTCTGTAGCCTTTAATTTCTACTGAAAAGGCTACTTCTGGCTAAAGTTGAAAGGCTGTTTTGGCCAATACACACCAACCTGCTACAAGCACTGTGCCTTAATTTAGCCTTCAACCATCATAATACAGTACATTAACACTAGAATGGCTAAACGTTATTGACAAAAATATGGAAAACAACAAACTAATATTACTATATGTACACAGAGAAAATTAACAGTACTAGACAAGTTATGCTTGAATCAGAGTTGATGGAGAAGTTGGGGATGGGTGGGGGTGTCTTGGTTAGCTGCAGGCTGAAATAATATGCATCACAAAAGGGGACTGATGCCCCTCTAATGGTTTGGCAGAAGGAGGGGGTATGTCCTCAGAATCTAAAAAAGTCAGCCATCCCAGTGTTAAACAATGTATTTGATACCTTGTGTGTTCATTAGTAATTATTAGAAAGTTAACAGACCAATCAGCCTAAGCAATCCACTATTAAAGTGATAGGTTGATTTACATTTCCTTAAAGATTTGTTTGATTGGGCTTAATGCCTTGGCAGCACATCCAATATTTCATGGCAAGTAGCATCATGTTTACAGAGGATTGTTGTATTATTGGGTACTTGGGCATGAGTTGTGTTTAGTGATGGTTAGACATTTGAGTACTTTTGCTTTTTTTGTCTCAGTTAATCTATATAATATAATATAATATAATATAATCTAGTGTGTTTGGCATTTTGTTTTCCTTGTAAGTATCAACAGCATTCGATAAGCAGGTTTTTTACAGCAATCGTGCCTTCACATTTCGCATTGTGGGGGTTCATTGCAACAAAACTGAGTGTGTCAATTTAGTGTATCCGATACAGCATCTGGTGTAAATTATTTGGTCCCACTGGTTGTCTGGGTGCATCTCAGACCTGTACCCTATGTTGGGGCTGAACTCCTGCAGTTTGTTACTAGTTTGCATGTTCCATTAGGTTTGTTACTGTTCCTCTGCTGGTCAGTTTGGGTTTTGTGTCAGTTGGTGGGACATTTCCTTAATGACTGGGGTCCAAAGTTTGCTTCTTCGTTTTCAGTTTTAGAAATACAAATCAACAAAATACAAGGATTCCAAAAAGATTGAGTGTTAGACATTCCATTGTTATTACTATATGTATAATTATATATTTCTGTTACAACTCTGCCAACCTTCACTACAGCGATGTGCAGTGCTTTTGTTCAAACTTGTGTTTCTGTCTTTCGTCTCATTATTGTCTGTTAAGAGTCTCGTCTGTGTACACACGACTCTTGTCTTGATTATTGTCTGTCATATAATACGTAGAATTCCAAGCTGGCCAATAGCTGTATTTCATAGCCATATTTCTGTCTATTTCTGGTATTATCTTGCTATTTTCTTATTGTCTTGTTCAGTACATTTCCTGGTTCACTTTACTGTATGATTTTTTTTTCCTCTCAGCTTTTTCCTGGTCAGGGTCATACGTGGGGTGATTTTGTATCCTTAAGAACACAGGGCGCAGAAGTAAGTGTGCCCTGAACAGGACATTGGCTCATCAATAGGTTGGATGATGACCATTTGAGCAGTCTCCCCTCTTTCAGACAGTCAGTCAGGTTTTTCTATCCTTGTGGGAACCTTTGGTCCTGTGTGCACATCCACAGCTGATGTAGAAGGGCAGATGCAATCCACATGGATAAGGACCTAAGGATAAAGTTTTGCAAGTAATGACAATTGCCTGAAATGTTTACTCTTAGTCTGGAACAACTGAAGGTCAGAGAAGAATGGATGGTCCAGCATTTGCACAAAGAAAAGGGACTAATGGAGACTCTACAACTGCTTTTCCTTATTCTCTTCTGCACCATCTGCACCATCATTCCCGTGTTCTCCAATTTTAAATTCTCCCTTTGACCCATCTGGCCAAGAATAAGGCCCGATCTAAAGGGATGGTGTTTAAGTGCGCAACTGGTTTGTATGCATATCTGATGTAACCCAACTACACATCAGTGCCACATTTTTCAGTGTATGACCACTAATTCAAGTGATGTGTGGGGCCCTTGAACCCTACAATATCTACTAGTGTTTGCATTGATTGTGCTGCTTTGCTTTTTCCAACTAATTTCGCCTAGTATTTATTGCCAATTCCAATCCCTACACGAAGATTTTAATTGACTACCAATCTGGAAGGGTGAAAGCTAGCACATGCCTTCTTGCAAACAGAGGGCAAACACAGCCTCTCTTGCTCATTTCAACTCCTCTGGTGGGTGCTCATTTTTAATTGTGTACAAGTTATGTAATCTTGAGATGGGGGAGAGAGGAATGCACCTCTCACAAGCAATGAGCAAGGCCAATTATGTTCTCTTGGATTCCTGCCCTCAGGTGGCAATGTCATTCTGAAATCACTGACATCATCTTGAATCTAGGGTGAATTTCTTTCTTTGGAGCCTGCTAGGATTATGTCTCATTACACAGATAAATCTGATACATGAATAAATAAATATATGCCTTCAAGATAATACAGCAAACATAAACATGTGTATGCAATACTACACTACAAATCACAGTGCTTTAAAAATGTACAATGCAAGTCTATCTAAATCTATACAACAACAGCTTTACAGGTGGCATTGTGACCTTTAGCTCGTCAAAGCCCCAGGAGCCGAAGTATTCAGGGCATGACATCAATCTTTCCTTCTTCAACTGAAGCAGCTGCAGAAGCTGCAGAGGAATGAATGGGGGAATGTTAAATAATAAAAGGGGTTACAGATTGTATCTGCCCAAACCAGCCAAAGACATGTAGATATGTTCTAACTAATCTTGATTCTACCTGCAGGCATTGTAATTCACACCACTCCAAAATCTTAGAGAACAATAATACAGCAATATTACATAGTGCAGAATGGAAGTGAGACCTGTATAAAAGTTAAGTGCGTTACTAGGATCTTGCTCAGTCACAATGATGTCACGAAACTTCAGAGCTCAATATAATTATATAAATATAAAGGATAAAGCAGGTGCACATGATTTTGGCATGTGCCTGTAATCATCTTCAGCACCTACACAACTAAGCAAAACTTCCTTATATTAAAACAGCTCCAGCTATGAATATTGTGTGTGTGAAAAGACTCTCACTCTGCACTTTTGCCTTTAATGTAGTCAGGCATGAACAACAGACAGAAGTACAGTGATATGCATATTTAACCTTTTGACAAAGCGATTCATGATGACGACAAGGAAGAACAGTGCAAGGAACATGACTGTCGCCATTTCTGAGGTCATATAACTGATTTTCATGAATAAAATGGTTGTAAGTTGAGGGTTTATTAGATGCTAATCCCAACTGAACCAACAGATAAAGCCCATGGACGGAACCAGCATCAATGTAAGCCTGTGCAGGACTACGTTATGACATAAACCTGGCCAAATGAGTAAGGAAACTGGCCAAGTAATGAGACCAAACTAAAGTAATATTCTTTAGAGCATCCAGTTGGGTAGGCAGATTTGTTAGTTTGGCAGATTTGGTTAGGGGTCTGATATTTCACTGTCACTTTTCCATACATATGCACTGAAGGAAGTTCTGTTTGGGACAAATAATCAGTCATGTTACTAAATCAGTCCTGTACATCATTTTAGAGGAATTTTAGCTCATTACTCTGTGCAAAACAAGGATATTGGTGGGCTTCCTCATATGAACTGCTTCCAGAGCATTTCAGTTGGATTAAGGTCAGCACTTCCAAAACATTCATTTTATTCTTCTTTGACCTTGTTTTGGTAGCAACTTTTGTACTTAGATAACAGTGGTCTTGAATTTCCTCAGTTTCTTCCACTCAGACCTGATTGTCATCTCACTGATTGTTTTTGTGACTGATTGAATCACACCTTCAACTTAGCTAATAACCTCAGAGCTTCACATACTTTTTCCACTGACAGATACAGTGGGGCAAAAAAATGTATTTATTCAGTCACTGATTGTGCATGTTCTCCTACTTAGAAAGATGAGAGAGGTCTGTAATTTTCATCATAGGTACACTTCAACTATGAGAGACAAAATGAGAAAAAAAAAATCCAGGAAATCACATTTTAAAGAATTTAACTGTGAATTATGGTGGACAATAAGTATTTGGTCAATAACAAAAGTTCAACTCAGTACTTTGTAACATAATCCTTTGTTAGCAATGACAGAGGTCAAACATTTCCTGTAAGTCTTCACCAGGTTGGCACACACTGTAGCTGGTATTTTGGCCCATTCCTCCATGCAGATCTCCTCTAGAGCAGTGATGTTTTGGGGCTGTCGCTGGGCAACACGGACTTTCAACTCCCTCTACAAATTTTCTATGGGGTTGAGGTCTGGAGACTGGTTAGGTCACTCCAGGACCTTGAAATGCTTATTACGAAGCCACTCCTTTGTTGCCCGAGCGGTGTGTTTGGGATCATCATCATGCTGGAAATCCCAGCCATGTTCCATCTTCAATGCTCTTACTGATGGAAGGTTTTGGCTTAAAATCGCACGATACATGGCCCCGTTCATTCTTCCCTGAACATGGATCAGTCGTCCTGTCCCCTTTGCAGAAAACATCCCAAAAGCATGATGTTTCCACCCACATGCTTCACAGTAGGTATGGTGTTCTTGGGATGCAACTCAGCATTCTTCTTCCTCCAAACATGACGAGTTGAGTTTTTACCAAAAAGTTCTATTTTTGTTTCATCTGACCACATGATATTCTCCCAATCCTCTTCTTGATCATCCATATGCTCTCTGGGTATGTACTGGCTTAAATAGGGGGACACGCCTGGCACTGCAGGATCTGAGTCCCTCTCGGCATACTGTGTTACTGATGGTAGCCTTTGTTACTTTGGTCCCAGCTCTCTGCAGGTCATTCATCAAGTCCCTCCGTGTAGTTCTGGGACTTTTGCTCACCGTTCTCATGATCATTTTGACCCCACGGGATGAGATCTTGCGTGGGGCCCCAGATCAAGGGATATTATCAATGGTCTTGTATGTCTTCCATTTTCTTACTATTGGTCCCACAGTTGATTTATTTACACCCACCTGCTTGCCTATTGTAGATTCACTCTTCCCAGGCTGGGGCAGGTCTACAATTTTCTTTCTGGTGTCCTTCGACAGGTCTTTGGTCTTGGCCATGGTTGAGTTTGGAGTCAGAATGTTTGAGGCTGTGGACAGGAGTCTTTTATACAGATAATGAGGGCATACAGGTGCCATTAGTACAGGTAATTAGTGGAGTACAGAAGAGCTTCTTAAAGAAGAAGTTATAGGTCTGTGAGAGCCAGAAATCTTGCTTGTTTGTGGGTGACCAAATACTTATTTATTTTCCACCATGACTTACAATTAAATTCTTTAAAAATCCTACAATGTGATTTCCTGGACGTTTTTCTCTTATTTTGTCTCTCATAGTTGAAGTGTACCTATGATGAAAATTACAGACCTCTCTCAGCTTTATAAGTAGGAAATACTTTTTTGCCCCACTGTATGTATCATTGGATCACTTTCCTCAATAAATAAATGACCAAGTATAATGTTTTTGTCTCATTTGTTTAGCTGGGCTCTCCTGATCTACTGTTAGGACTTATGAAACATCATAGGCTGCTTTAGGTCATATATTCTTAGAAGTATAGAAAACTCTAAAAGGGCCTACAAACTTTCAAGCCCCACTGTAAATACATAAATCAGTACTGGTGACCAATTCCAGATTTCCTTATCTAACTGGCCCTTTCATGTCTTCCAAGCTTGTTTAAATAGACAAACCTGCTAATCTGAGTAATTTAGAGTGGACAGAAGAATTATCATGGATATATTTATTTATTTAATGTCACATCAGCAGCAGTAGCTATTCATGACAGGAGCAAGGTTACATCGATACAAGTCAGACGCTTACACAGTAGGCCAACTTAGAGCAGCCAATTAACCTAGCACATGGCATCCAATTAACCTAGGATACCAGAGTACCCAGAGTAAAGACAGTCTTACACAGGGAGCATATGCAAACTCCACACAGGTGGTGTCCAAGATCAGGATCTAACCGAGGATCTCGAGCTGTGAAATGACCACCTGTGCCATCGTGCCGCCCACAGAGTGGACAGAAGGGATGTGCACATTTAAAGGTTCAAAGTGACAGTCATTAAGTAACTTAGCTTGAACTGTTACATGTGAAAACCCATCACAGCAAAACTCTTCTACAACAATACAGTCATAACTGAAAACAAAGAGCCCAGAGTGCAGAATCTGCCTTGTGGGAGGCTGAAAGCTTAATAAGCTTTATACAAATAAGTAGTATACAAATGTGAAATTAAAAGTCCTAAAGTATATTTTGTTCAGATCACCTATCACACTATTTACCACTCGCCTTGAGAAATCAGTTCCTGGAAGCACACCTGGGTTGAACACTGATTTCAGACATACTAACATACCAATCTCTACAAGACCTGTGGATATCCTACTTTCTAATAAAGAAATAAGGATAACATCAAATGTAAATTGGTCAGAGGTTGCAGTGCTCATGTCAGTGGTATTTCCAAAATTTGAGACATTTTCAATAAATGGCTGAATTGGGACTAGAGGCAAAATACTTTTAAATAGTTATTACTGTACAACTGTATTTAATTAAATAAAATTTAAAAAAAATAATAATGCTATTGTTTTATGACTGGTACCTACTCCTCTTTACCAAACCACATTAAAACGGCCATGTGTGTAGTAGCAAACAAGCTTTCTGATTAGAGGTCAGCCATCTTACCATATAAACAAATGTTAAAAAGAACACAAATTAACGCGAGGCGGGGAGTTATTTTCTCTTAACAGTTGTGGGGTCTCATGACTTAAATAATTTAAAAAAAAAAAGATTTCTTTACTCCAATGCAGTACAACAGGATCTTATGCAAACAGTAAAATGTGGCTTCCACCCATAAACAACAGCCTAGCAATTACTTTTAACTGGGTCTGCAAACACACAGAGAGAGAGAGAGAGAGAGAGAGAGAGACAGAGAGAGGGAGAGAGGGAGAGAGGGAGAGAGGGGGGGAGAGGGGGAGGGAGAGAATGTGTCTTGGCAAACATATGTTTTGGGGACTTTCCATTAACATTATGATTACTGTAGATTGTTAATGTTACACCTATACCTAACCGTTACCTCTAACTAAAAGCAAGTTATTTTACTCAGTTTCTTCAAAAACCTGTTTTCCTTTGGAGGACCAGCACACACACGCACACACAGAGAAAAAGGCAGGCATGCAGGCAAGCAGACAGACAGACAGACAGACAGACAGACAGACACACACACATACAGTGTGGAGGAATTCCAGGATATAAATAAATCTCTGAAATGACCCACTTACACTTATACCCTATAATGGCAGAGTAAAACAAATGCACTCTATTATCTGTGCTTAAGGGTGTGGAGTGTGGTGTATAGACTCAGGGTACTGAGGACTCCTTCGCTGAGAGAACACAGTAAACTATTCATTGAGCCTGTCAGGGCAAGAACCTCACAATCACCCCATAGCAAGGCAGAGGGTCGCAAAGAGAACTTTTGGTTGGACTCTCTCTCCCTTTATATCATTGGATCCTTCTAGGTTTTGTCAGTAGTTGCACAAGCAAACACATATGCACACAGCTATCAGTAAACTTACCACTTTCAATGTATATGCGCTTCCTTCATTTATCTCTCTGAATCTGCCAGTGTATTGCTCCAAGTAATTTAGTGCGTAGTTACTGATAAGCCTCTAACATCTGCAGCAGATCCTCTTCTATACATACACAGGCACACATCTACAGCCAATTAAACCCTTAAAGCTTGTACACTACATTTACGAATCTTACCAAAAACCATTATTCCTACCAGCTAAATATTGCAATGTACTGGGAAGGCCTGTTTCTTAAAGTGTAATTCTTAGTAGCGTTTAATGTGAGCGAAGGCATTTTTGTAACTACAAAAATACTCGGTTGCCTCAGTCACATCTCTCTTCTTGAAGAATCTCTGTGTGTCTGGTGGGAGTGAGTCATGGTCCAAGTCAAAGTGGGGGAAGGGGGCGTAATGTATTTGCATATGCTGCACTATCCTTCCATCGGTTAAATTTCCAGACTCCTCTGTCCTATTCCACATTCACACAACAGAACAGAGTTCATTTTATGCTATAGCTGCTAATGAAGATCATTTCAGAGACAAAATAAGATAATCTGACAGAATACATTTAAAGACAGAAAAATAAAGACAGGTGATGCAAAAGCAATGTTAGTGACAATCAGACCAATTGGTGATACTGAAAGTGTTTCTTTATGTTTTGGAAATGTTTTAATACGCATTTATATGTCCATATTTAATGGTTTACAGTTCATATCATGGGTTGAGCATGAACAAGAACTCTTAATGGTGATGTTAGATAAAGTAGGCCATTTTTATATTATACTTAAAGTAATCAGAATCACCTACATTCACATATTCATTTTCCCATCAAATTACAGCATGTTTCAATAATTGTGATTGAGAAAATATGTAACAATTGTAACAGGCCTCTGTTGTTACTGTCTCTAATCCAGATATTGCTGTACCCCAGTCATTGCTGGAAAACTATAAGTATAGTGTCAAATCCTCAACAACAAAGTTACACCTAATACAATCATACCTGCATAACAGTTAGAGTCATGAATCTACTGAATTCCACCAACCAAACTTCAGGCAATATAGTCAGTGGTAACATGGGACTGAAAAATATGTGCACTGCAACAGTTTGGTTACTAATGGTAAACCTTTGATAGAATGCTCAGTTTGCTTACATACAATTTACATATTGTAGTGATTTTGCCTCCATCTTCAAATGCAGTACTATTCCAAATGTACTCTTGTCTTCATCCTTAAAAGCATATTCAGTCAGATAGAAATTTGTGCAAATTACAGCTTTTTAAAATTTTAATCTGTTAGTTTACGATTCCTGACTCCAATGCAGAAATCTGCATAGCTTATAAACCGGATGCATCCAGGATATAAGTTTCGCGACAGTGTGACCTGATAAAACACACAAACGGGCATGCTCCAAGACTTTTGAAAGGTCCAGCCCACTCCTGCTCTTCAAGCTGAGCAAACTTCACAGCTGGGTAACTATAGTCATCTTATTTAGATTTAATTTGCAATACATTGTATTAAACAAAAGTCAACAAAAATGTAAGACCACATCGGACATGCAAAAAGTCAAAAACCGCTAGTAGTCTATAATTGTCATTTAAATTTGCTGCCAGTATTACAAACACATCGGGGTTCATATGTGACCTCATAATAACAAATATAAATACAGCATAACGACGTGTCCAAAGGAAAGTGTCGCCAAGCCTTTTAGATAGCAGTGTGTTTTACTTGTTATGGAAGTGTTAGAAAAGAACGTTTGAAATTGTAGAAAGCAGCTTTCCGCTTACCACGTTAGAGAGGAAGTCTGTGTCGTTCAGGTCCTCGAGATCCTCCAGGTCGGGATTGGGAAAAAGTTTGTCCGGGGCGAAGCTGTCCAATATGGTATCCATACTGTTATTAGATCAGACTGGGTTTTGAAAAAAAAATACTACAAAGTCTCAAACGTACAAAATCTTAATGCACCCTGGAAAAAGTGCACCTTGGCTTACAGAATAAGCCAATTGTGTTCGTCTGATGGTTGGATGTCTCCTTCATCCGAGGCAACAGCCAGTTTTATTCACTTTATTCACTTCGTCTTCAGATCGGTTTAAGGGAATGAAACCAATACGCACCCGTGCGTCTTCTGAATGTGCCTTATTCACAGCTTGATCCCCAGGGAGCAACCGGTCTCATGCATATGGAGCCTCCCACTGTAACCCTTTAAGCGACACACTCATGCCCACGTTATATCCTGTTTAAAGGCACAAAACGTTGCTGTAGTATATCACATTTTTTCTGATATACTGCACTGTACTTATTTTGCTCATTGCGTTAATTGAACAGTATACCCTTACAAATAAAGAAGTTTATGCAAGCTATTAGTACACGTACTTTAAACTAAAAATAATTAAATATGCTTTCCGTTTACTTTTCATGTACTTGCCAGAGATATAGTACTTTTGATCAAGATATACTTAAAGTATAAGCATATTTGTCTTATTCATAAAGTTTAAATATACTTGGTTTGTAGTTTGGGGAAAAGAAATTAATTATATATCTAAAAAAAATATTTCTGAGGTACTTTTTAAATTATGTACTTTCATTTTATATAAATGTTGCATTTCATACAATGCTGTAATTACACGCATACTGATGCCGCGATTCAAACGTAATCGAACAATAAACGGACACGTCGTTTTAAACCCTGTTTATTAATAATTCATCTTGTTTCTATAACGCTTCTATGGAGTGAGATCACTATCTTTAATATGAGAGCGCAAAATCAAAAAACGAGAGCGCAGAATCACTTTAAATCGAGCAAAATCGAGAACTGTACGCTTCAGTTCTGTGCGCGTTTCCTAGATAAAACCCGGAAATACATCAGAGGCCAAGGCTTGGTAGATAGTTACTGGAAGTATCGATTGCAAGATGTCGCTAAAGGCAATCGGCAGTCAGGAATAATATAGAGATTAATATAAAATGCAGTAAAGAAGATACTAAATGCATTATTAAAGCTAAAATGAAGGATAAATGGCAAAATCTATGGGCACAGAACAAACTGGAAGACAGTTTTATAATATTAAAAGTACAGTTGGAAAGGGCAGGAATACAAACTGAAGTAAGCAAGAAGAGAGCATATTATCAAGAATGCGATCTGGACATACAGGGTTAAGCAGCACCTTGTTAATGAAGAAACATATTGAGGGCAACTGTGAATACTGTAACAATCAAGAAACTGTAGAACACGTAATCCTTCATTGTACTAAATATTATCAAGCCAGACAATGATTAATTTCACATCTTGAGGGAAATCAAATTATACTGAAATTACATGACATATATCAAAAGTTTGGACACTCTTTATGAAACGTTTGTTGATTTTCTAAGGTAAATAAACTAGCCTACCTCTACATGAAATAATAGTATGGCATATTTCTACAAATGTTTAATGCACAGTATTTATTTGCTGAATTTAACATGTTGGAAGAACATAATATAAAATGTGACTTGGACAGATCAGGACACCCTGTCAGTCAGTACTTGGCAACTCCTTGACACAAACTACAGGGAATCAATAGGTGCCCAAATCTTTGCACTTGCAGCATTTTATGTTATTTTCTCCCCAGTATGTTAAATTCAGCAAATCAGTGATGGTATTACATTACAATTTAGACCTGTTTTCATTTTGAATTTAGAACGATGTTCCCAATTGTCGGGCCTAGTGTGTGAACATGTGATTTGATGTAAAGATGTCTGAAATAACTGCATTCTCAGTAGATATAATGTATTTGAGATCATGTATAGATCTGTGGATTTCTGGAAGTTGTGCAGAGAACTGGCTGGCCATCATGTTATGGTCCTTCTTTTGAAATAATTTCCCAGTTTACTTTTAATATTATAAAACTGTATCCTTCATTTTAGCTTTAATAATGCATTTAGTATCTTCTACTGCTTTTTATATTATTCTCTATATTATTCCTTACTGCTGATTGCCTTTAGGGACATCTTGCAATAGGCTCTATGCACGCTTGTCTTCCGGGTTCTCGTATACCGGCAGACTAGCTTCCTGTTTTAAACGCCGGACACTGAACACATATCATTAGAACATGATTCATAATGAAAATAATAATTATTTTTATTAATCTTAATAATAAAGTCAAAGTTAAAGTGAACTTTACTGTCATTCAGACTATACAGCAGGGAGTGTACATCTGGACGAAATTCTCCGATGTGCAAGAATGACAAGGGTGTAGAGACCTGAGACACACATACGCTCATATATACATATAGACACATAAATAGAGGAAAACCAAAGAATAACTAGATGGCGAAAGTTCATGGACGAATTTTGAGGTTGGCGTGAAAAAGTGCCCTTACCCGTGGGACCAAAATGCATTAAATGTCACCTCAGATTGCACCCGTGACAAAGCCTGGCAAATTTTGTGGCAATCGGTCCAAAACTGACTGAATTACGTTTATTGTCCCACCCAGGGGCCCCAGTGCCCAGCCGGGATCCACAGGGGCTCCATGGGCATCACATGTCACCTCAGATTGCACCCGGGACCAAGCTTGCCAAATTTCGTGGCCGTACGTCAAAAACTGACTGAATTACGTTCATTGGCCCACCCAGGGGCCCCAGTGCCCAGCCCGGGTCTACAGGGGCTCCATGGGCATCACATGTCACCTCAGATTGAACCTGGGACCAAGCTTGCCAAATTTCATGGCCGTAGGTCAAAAACTGACTGAGTTACTGTCATTGGCCCTCATTGGCCCACCCAGGGGCCCCAGTGCCCACCCGGGGT